>JANJYP010027240.1:0-11412 GCA_024605115.1 Rastrelliger brachysoma | reverse complement strand
CTTTTATTTACTGTCATTGCCAACTGTGTGAAGAGGATAAGTGTAGAGATACCCAGAGGCATTCTGCACTGAGCTCCTGTGTCTCTGTGTTGTACCACAAAATAACCCATGTGTCTAATTCACTATCAGCATATTTGATTGGATGCTGCATGTGTGGAGACGGTAGGCGGTGGCCAGCATCAGCCTATCCCAGAGTAGATTTTTTCTCAGGCTGTCAGTGAGCACCATTGCCATGGTGATGTCATCCTCAAGCTGTGAGCCTGCCTCTGTCGGACAAAACATACTGATTACTGGAAGAGAGGAGAGAGAGGAGCGATGATGAATCTGATGATTAGGCTGTGAGCCGTAGACAAACTGATGCCAGATTTTCATTGTGATCAGCCTCCAAATAGCTTTAAACACATTCTAACAGGGCTAGTAGTGATGTGACTTCAAATGATTAGGGAATGTGAAGGCAGAGGTTGTGGTTCAGTCTTGAAATCACAGACTGAGATCATTATAAATCATATGAAACATTCAAGACACACTTATTGATGGGATAAGTTTTTAGTGGATTGTTTTTTGAACATGTATTTCATAAATCAGAACTCACACTCCATGACAGGAGTGAAAAAGCATTGGGACTATATAGAAATACCCTCAAAACTAATTTCTCTTGCTGTTAAAAAGCAAAATCAGTGGACTGAACATGGCCGCTATATCAAAACCAAAGAACTTCCTTTTTACCAGAGGGAGTTACAGTATATCTACCAGTGAAACGGATGACAAGAATAAAATTGTATAGTGGTCAATTTTCAGAAGCAATCAGACACAGAATATCACTGTCACACAGTAATACAAGACAAAAAAGATAATAATAATAATAATAATTGAGGCTGCAAGCACTGATGAATAGGCCCTCACACCTCTCACATGTTGGAGGGAGTAGCAGCCCAGCAGCTGATACTGGAAGTCTGATCACATAACTCCACATTTTCAGGATTATTGGACATTATGTGAATGGGTAACATATTATTTCCTGTATTTGGCTTTTGACATGACATATTGATAATTGATTAGCCATTGGTTATTTAGGCCTTATTTCCTGTTGCTCATAGATAATATTACATACATAACCAGATAATTGACATAAGCATATGGATATATATTTTCATGAATATCTGACACTGTTTAAAGGAGATCTGTTACTTATTGTGTCCACTTTGTTAATTGGATGATGCTTGTCATATAAGATTGTCCTTCCTGTGGTCAGTAGGTGGCAATCTGACTATGACCCAATATTGATATGTAGTTATATTTTATTTCTAAGTTAAAATTTATGAACAGATTCATCATTATTTTCTATTACCTATCAAGACTGCAGTAGGGGAAGCTAATACCACTAGGTGCAATAATTCAGTAGTTCCAAGATGCTGTTTGTTTCATTGAGCCCCCGGCAAGTGTATGACGAACATATACCAAATCAGATAAGATCGCTTATGTTTAGTGCAATAATCTGTGTTGCAGTTGTTGCACTGTGTTACATAGTATAGTTATATAATTACATCATATCTTCCCTTATCCCAATGTCCACATCTACTTCATCAACTTCCATTTATAGATTTTCAGTTTTAATGTAAGGATATTTTCAAATACATTATTCTGCCTCTTTTTTAGACCGCTTTGGTTCGACTGCATTTTAAAAAAGAGAATAATATTTATATATTTAATATTTAAAATTACCACTCATGTTGAATATATATTTTATGAATTTATAAATTTTAGTTTTTATTCATTTAGAATGCATCACTGTTGTGTTGTTATGAATTTAATTGAACTCATAATCCAGGGTCACAAATGCATCATTTAAGTCATAATTGTCTCTGTTGTCTCATAATTCTGATTTTATTTTTTATTCCAAATGTTGTGAGATTAATATATTAAATTATGATTATATCACTGCTCTCAGATTTTTTTTTTCTTTGTGGGACCAATGGTGACATGCGTTATTTTCATAAATCATCTTGCAAATATGATGATTGTTCAAAGTAAGTTTTATCATGGAAGTGGGTTTGGGATTGAAGATCTAATTTGTGCCTGTGCATTTTTTGTGTGATAAACCCCATTAATGATTTAAGCGTTAGTAAAAAGCTTTTCGCTTCCCTATATGTATACCATCCCATACTGACACGAGTAGGTGGCTGTAGTAATGTTTTTTGTTTGTTTTTTTTTTTAAAGAGGTTTCTTGTGCATATTTAAGCAGGAAGACTCATCTGGTAATCTCTGGTGACTTGTTTCTGTCATTTCTTTGTCCCTATTGCCCAGATGACACTCATGTCAAATGGCCCTATGGGAGTATGCCTAGTGTTTGTGTGTGTGGTGGGGGTATATTCATGGTGTCTATTGTCAGGGTTAAGGAGGTTAAAGGGAGCTAATTTCACGGCTTTTTATTTGCACTGGTCTCAGGAGAGGAACTCCTATAAGCATTATCGCTTCCAGCTGGTTCAAATGGGACAAAGAGGATGGGGCCATCTCACACTCACACACACACACACACACACACACACACATGCGCGCGCAGGCACACATATTAACACATACTGCTGTAGTTATTTGTTAAATTTTGAATAATTCTGAGCTATATGACATTATTTTTTGTTTACTTTTTTAAATTTCTTATTTATTTCTAGCAGAATTTTTCCCTGGTTCAGGCCTCTTTGTTCCAGCACACAGTTCTGTTTTAGACAATAGTGAGGTTTTAATTATATGGCAGTATGACAATTGCAGGGCAGACGTTAACATGGGGTAGTCATCCGTGTTTGTGGTCTACTGAACAGTACAATGTCATTTAGATTTATCTGCCTTGTGTTGAAACACAACTAAGTAACAGGAAACTTTTGTTCCATATGCAATGTGTCACAGAAGTTACAGAAAATGAGGCATAAATAGCTACATTTATAGAGCACTTTATCCTCACACACTGAAGGCTGCAGGCTAGAATGCAAGGTGCTGTCACAAGTATTGAAAGCACATTGGGGCTCACTACCTTGTCCAAAACACTGATATGAGGACAAGAGGAGTCAGGTGTTCTGCTCTGCTTGAGCCACAACTGTCCCACATGAATTTATCACCACACAATTTAAAACCAAAATCAGTTAACATCACAGAATGGATTTTTTATTTTATTACATTTTATCTGTATTTATATATTTTATTTTATCAAGCCTGCATGTGAAGGCTGTATTGAATCTGTAGGGATTATTAGCATCCGAGCACTAAGCAGTATCAAAGCTCTTTTTCGACTTCCAAAACAAACACACTTTGACAGGCTGCCGAAAAATTTGATATTTTATGTCTTGCAGAAATGGCTCAATTGCACTCTCTAGAAAAATTTAAAAAATGTAACCCCCCTCCTCCCTGCACATTAATGTACACTAGCAGAATTTCATACACCTATGATATGATATGTATCATGACAAGATGCACAAAAAAGTCTCTTGGACTAATACGGTTGTTCTTTAATAAACTCCTCATAGAAATGTAATCTGACCAAATTCAAATTCAGTCAGAATCATCTTCAGATTATTTTAAGCTACCACACAGTCAGGGAGCTCTCAGTAGACTTGGTTTTCTCTGGACGAAAATCGTGTCCAGCTGATGAGATGATTTTTATTAGCAAGATGCCCCTGAACTCCATTTCTCAATTTAAATTGTTCAGGCATTGATTTATTATTCCACTGATATGAGCATGTCACAGATATATCTGTATCAGCATACGTGTTTTTTACAGAACATTTAATGCAGAATTTGGTGCTTGGGGTGATTTAGACATGGTGTCGTTACATAGTTTGTCCAGCAGTACAAACTATGTCCTGCTGGACAAACCTGCTGCCAATCAATACACAGTCATCTCATGTGTTGACCTACACTGCAAAGATTGACCATCTAGATACAAGAAACAAACACTTAATTTGAGAAAGAAAAGACTAGAAACAAAGTCAAATGATCTGAAAGTGCAGTGCGATATTTAGACTTGGTAAGATTTCTAGAAATATGACAATTTATCTAGGAATTACAACAATGAGAAATAAACGCAAAACAAGCTTGTCAATTCTTATTTCACTGTTTGCTTCATTCTTACTTTGAGAGTTCCAATTCAGCTTAACAACATAAAAGTGGGTTGATTAAGTAGAAAGAGACCATGCATCTTTTTTGAGTGATTTTTTTTTTCTCACAAGAAATTAAGGTTTGTAAAACTTCAAAAGAAACTGTTTCATTTCATGCTGCCATGAAACGTAACATAACATCACTTCACTCATGGTGACAGTTGCAAACCAGCACAGGAATGACAATGACCAACACAAACTGAGCAGACACATTAAAATAACATCAATCATAGAGTAACGTTTGAATTTTTGAGAACAAACAAAGTTAACAAAAAATTTAATACTGCTCTATTCACTGCAATGCATCATGGGAATTCAGAGGCATCTGTTTGTCTTAAATCAAGCAACCGAACTAGAGTTCAGGTTGTATCACTGAGTCTTCAAACAACAGCAGATTTGTTGTCTCAATTCAAGTTCAGTCTGTTTCCTGAAGCAAGGCCATTCATCTTATACAAATAACACAACAGCTTAAAAACCTTATGACCTGTCAGAAAAGCTGAGATATGACTCAAAACAAGTTTGTTTTCAAGACTTTCACTTAACAAGATATTCAAGATGCACTGTCTAAAAACAAGCTTCTTTATCTCACTTGAATCTGACTCTTGAAGTGATTGTGTCTTATATTAAGTGTGATGAGATATTTTAACTAGAAATTAGAAAAATATACTCGCTAAGATTTTGTAGTGTATTTTTCAATAAATGTATTCCTGCCTGAAACACACTGAACAATGGAAGACAAACTTCATTTTTGTTGATTTGAGATGTCACAGCGACTGTACATCTGAGTCAATATGTATATCTACCTACTTCAAACACAACGCATCCAAAAGAGTGATTCCAACATTTTCTTTCCTGGTCTGCTTTTATTGTTTTATCTAGACTGTTTTATAGTATTAAAGAGCCTTTGAAACATAGCTGACAAAATGAGCACTATCCTACACATGGGAAGACGAATAACAGGCCAGACCCAGCTCTCTGATATTGGCGATGTGATGTTTCCTGCTTTGGAACTGTGTGTGTATGCTCTCATTCCTCTTCAGGGGGCTCTCTCAGTGTGTGTATTGTCATGAAATGTCCTGAGTGGATTCATGGATCCCTTGTGTAGATAATGTCACATTTCTTGCACATAAGATATCTCATGGTAGATGCCAATGCCAAGACATTTGCTTAATGCACTGTGCAAACCATTTTAATATTTATTGACCCTCATCACTTTCTAGCAGGGCTTGAGACTGTTACTCCTCTTTCTGATTCATATTTTTCTCCTCTGTTCCATCCCCTTTAGGTGCATCAGCGTTCGGCTGAGCGTCTTCGAGATTTATGCTGTGCTAACCGGGGTACCTTCATCAAAGTGGGCCAGCACCTCGGTGCTCTGGACTATCTCCTGCCAGAGGAGTACACATCCACACTGAAAGTGCTCCACAGCCAAGCTCCCCAAAGTAGCATGGAAGAGATCCAGCAAGTCATCAGAGAGGACCTTGGCAAGGAGGTAAACCCAACAGACTAGAGCTCTGTCATGATGTGGATGCTTGAATTTGATTATTCAATTGAATACCAAATGATCTTAACTTATAAATAATTAAAATAATCGTCTATTTAAATAAGAGCTTTTCATACTGTGTATGTGTCAAAATTCAAATTCTTTGAGTCCTAAGTCACAAATAGTTTTACACTGAGTGCGGCTTATACTTCCTGAAGATATCAAATAATTTCTCATGTGTTTTGCAGAAAACTTCCATAAATCAGTTTATAAATTATGGAAACACAACTCCTTCTAACCCCTGATCTTACCTTAAAATGTTCTTTTATTATTAAAATAATGCAGCAGGGCTCCAGACTGCAACCAAAGGGTCACATTTTGTGACCAAATTTGAGGCTTTAGATCCAGTTGCACGTGCGTGACCAGTAAATTGTTCTCCCTTCACCATCTATCCTTTTTTAATTTATTTATTTTTTATATACACATTACAAGGAGTGCATCAGTGAATCCAGGATCCATGGCAGGCTATGAGAAGGATAGGGAACGGCCACTGTTAGTGGAGGGGTGGGTCCTAGAGGCTACTCTACACCTCTGTCTGAGGATCAAACACACAGACAGCACTCAGCACCCGATGATACAGAGCAGTGGAGCTAGCAGCTACTTTTAGCCTCTGCTGCTGCTGCTATTTGTCACACTGCTCTCCTTTGCTCTCGTGAGTCTCTTAAATGTCGGGATGCTACTACTTTATTCCGCCTCACTTTATAAAATGTCTGAATACAGAATTGAGGGCTGAACTGCTCCGGTAGGAAGGACGATGTTATTTTTGCTGCGGTTGAGTTCTCTAGCAAGATGTCAATGTGCTATCTAATGATTCTTATAGCAGATACGTTCAACAGCACAAATAAACTTCCCTACACACCTCCACCCAACCCTGCAGCTCCACCTCAAACCTCTCAATCTGAAACAGTGCTGTGATGTTTAAAACACAGTAGCAACATGATGATCTCTGTTTTAAAGAGCTGAATGTCACACACAGACAGTGAAGCAGGTGACAACTGGAGGTGGCAGCTGCACTTGTTATGTTACTGTAAATGTAATCAAATCTACCAGAGTGAAAAAAACAAGCAGACTGCTTGAAATTAATCCACAAAAAATTGAATTGAAATTAATCTAAATTAAGGAAATATTCTATTTCCTGCTCAAAATAGCAGAAATTAAAACACATTGCAACAAATAACAAGCACTTTGTTACCAAGCACTTTTTTTTATTCTGAATGTATGCTCTATGTTTTTAATTTTGTACTGTCATGACAGCAATGGTACTGTAGGTTTACCTTCTATGTGACACGTTATTTGCACATTGTAATTTCTGCATGCAAGTATTTACTAGTAATACAGTGGAAATTTGGTTAGCATGATGATTTACGGTGTGTGTCCCTAATTTTTTTTAGTTTCAATGGCCTGAGTTTGCCAAGAAATTGCAGAGTAAATGCAAGGTGATAAGCTAGAACCCTCTGCATGAGGAAAGCTGTTTCCCAGAATGCTCTCTAAAAGTGTCTATCAGAGGCTGGGGGACAGTAGGGTGACATTCTCAAAATCTTTCTCGTAGCGAAGACGTGTGTTTTGATTTCCAGTTCCTCCACTCCACACATTAAAATGTCCTGGGAAAAGATACTGAACCACAAACTGCACTTGAAGGCTTTGCCATTGGTGTATGACTGTGTGTTATAATGAGCAATAAAAAGTCTTTGTGATGAGCAGTGCCTCTGCCATCAGTGTGTGAATGAGTGATTGATTCATAATGCAATATTTCAAAATGCATGGGCTGTCCCAAAACTTCCACCACTGTATACTGTATGTCATTATACTGTTAATACAAATTCAACACTTCCTACATATGTAACATGACAAGACTAATTGAACTAGTTAAAAAAATGAAAACAATTGTACACCTCTGTGGCTATAATGTAGTAACCTCCTTCAGTTGACCAGTGTTTAATTAGCATATAAATAGAGGTGATCACTCAAAATTTAACACTTTCCCTTCCATCTTTCCTGTCATCATCCTATACCCTCCCCAACATTCCCATTCTTTATCATTTTATACCCCTGGTTTGCCTTGTGCTTTGTCCTACTCTTTACCCTGTGCATCTTTCTTTCCTGCAGCTGTCAGACTTATTTGTCTCCTTTGAGGAGAGGCCTCAGGGTGCTGCCTCCTTAGCCCAAGTCCACAAGGCAGTGCTGCATGATGGGAGGACAGTGGCTGTCAAAGTCCAACACCCCAAAGTCCAGAGACAGAGCTCCAAGGACATAGTGGTGATGGAGGTGAGTCTGTGAAACTACTCTGAAATAAATACATAAGAGTAATAAAATAATAGACATGGAGGGAGGTCAGAACTGAATGTTACAGTAGGAGCCATTGGATTTTTCCTGTGATTCTATGACTGGCCCTCTGCAGACCCTCCCTGACTGGTGACACCTCTCAGCAGCCTGCGTGAAAACCAGCTCTAATCCCTCTTTTTACCAAGGGGAGGAGCAGGGATTGTCTCCTGGCTCAACCTAGTTTCACATCAAAATGTATCATAACAACGTTGGTTCACAGTACACAATGTAGCATTATAAAGTTCAACAACTAATATTTACTGAACTTAATCATTTCTAAAATTCAGAACATGTTTTTACCAAATGAAATAATCTGCTTCAATCCACTACGCAGTGAGGAACGCATTGCTGATCTAGAGCAATCTCACAGCCACACCGAGTATGTTTATATTTTCATATTATAATCACAAACTAAATATCAAAAAGTAATCCAAGAAACAGTGATGTCCAATATACGCAAAGTGCAGTGGTAATTAGCCTGCTGACAAACTAGAACTGCAGTTGTAGGCAGTATGGAGAAATTTAACAAGTTGGGAGGTGGATGATGATTCAGTGTTAATCAGAAGTAGGCCTATTTCAGTCTTGAGTTGCTGTGATGTTTCTGCACTAGACATCTGTAAACTGTCAATCAGGGCACATTTATAAGCTAATACTCCTGAATCATGTGTGTTCCATCAACATTTTGATATGATTGTTTTATCCTTAGATGTGACACAGATTGTTACGAGTTATGAGAGAACTGTGGATCAGGGATTAAAGTTCTCCAACACCACATTGGATTTCAATCAATTGTCAATTTCCAAATACCAATAAAGAGTTAAATTGGTGTTAGAAGTAAGCAGACCATTACTACATCTGAATTACCATCACCACTATGTCCATTCTGGGCTCAAAGTGTGGTTCAGGGATCTAGAAATCATCTGTGCACGTGATGAAGGAATGCACAGTGCACGTAGAGGGCGTGGTCTCAGTAGCCCCCAAAAGATAAATCTACAACCGGACTAGTCAGTCGTAGTACAGCGCCAGAAATAAATCAGGTCAAGACAGTAATTACTAAAGACATTCTCAACAGGCTGGTTAGTGCTAACCATGACTGATGATGAAGTGATAAAACACTGATCAAATATGTTAACGTGGACACATTTCAATGTGTATATTAATGTGACACTGGCTCTAATTTTCACTTTGAAGGTGTTGCTGAAGGCTGTCCATTGGCTCTTCCCAGATTTTGCTTTCATGTGGTTGGTGGAGGAGGCAAAGAAGAACATGCCACTGGAGCTGGACTTCCTTAATGAAGGACACAATGCAGAAAAGGTGTCCAGCATGCTGGCTCACTTCCCCTTTCTTAAGGTACATACATAAGTAAACACCTTCAATTTAGACTTTTTCTACAAGGCTTTTTTTCTAATAACAGGACTATAGAATATGGAATTGGATTTATTTTTTACCTTGTTGGTCTGATGTGTTCATACATACAAGTAAACAGCTACAATTAAGTTGAGAAAGTCTTTTTGAAATGAAGGTCCTAATATATCAAATTGTGCTCCACACAGTTAATAGAGGTCAGACTTCTCCACCATGTGGTGACAGTTTCCTCTTTGTAGCCTGTCTGCTCTTCATAACTGGAACAGAGTTCATAGAACAGTGCAAATCATATTTCCTTTGCTGGTGAGAGTTTGACTTCACATCCGTTATCATTTAATTTCCTGGTGTCTTTTTTCTTAATATGCCTGTTTCAACTTTTAATAGATGTGTATATTGTGAATTGAACTTCTTTTTCCAGCTGTCTTCCATTGTTCCATTTTTAAACCCAGGTGCTTTAGTGTTGTTTTCTTTTCTTTCATTTTGTTCATTTTGTTCTAGCTGTATAAGTCGGTATGTGATACACATAAAACAAAGCAGAATGAAAGATAATTCTGTGCAAATGACTTCCAACACATCCAGTATGACTCCAGTTGACCTGGATGGAGTCTAAAATGAATAATTAAAAGGTCAAATGATTTTTGCCATTTTTAGCATTTTATGACCTTGGACTTTCTCATGACCTTGTACTGTTGTACTGTTGTACTGTAATTCAATGTCCGCTTTAATTCAGTTCCACTTAATCTATAACATTAACATTGATCTATAACAATAAACAGTATAGTCTTTGAGCATTGAACTTGACAGAAGAAGAGGTCCAAACATTAGTTAGTGTTATTTAATGTCATAAAAGCAGGTCATGACATGTCACAGTCTATCACAGTGACAGAAATAAAGATGGGGAGATTTAACTTGAAGTTAAACGCCTAAAAATGTCTCTCTAAAGCAAAGCACTTCATGATGGGAGACAGTCAAAAAATGTGACTTTCACAGAGATATTAGAGGAGAATGTTCTAGCCTGTAGTAGATAATGTTATACCATTAGCTGCAACACAACAGGATATTGAATAGAGAACTGCAAAGAGACACAGAGGTAGCTTAATGAATGGGATAAGCTTCCTAGTTAAAAATGCCAATAAAGGCTCGCTCGGTGGCGCAGTGGTTAGAGCGTATGCCATGTGTGGAGCAGTGCTCTTAAGCGGAAGACCCCCAGTTCGAATCCCGGCTGGGGCGTCCTTTATTCGTGTGTCTACCCCCCTTCTCTCTCCCATTTCCTGTCTACCAACTTTACAGTAAAGGTGTCTGTGCCAAGAAGATCTTTGAAAAAAATTTTTAAAAAAATGCCAATAAAAATCATGAAATCTAAAAAAAGAACATTCAGTTACTTCGCAGCCACATGCACACGCTGTCACATCCAGAAAAAAAATCATCATATGTCTAATAGTCCCTCTGTGATGTGTCCACAGAAATAGACTTGGAGTGTAAAAAAACGTGGGGGTCTCCAAGAGCTCCACCAGAAAAACACTTCCTATGTGAACTGGCCAACACTATCTGCCAAAGTTTTGTAAATAATGAACAAAAAATGCAGAAGAAGAAAACAACAGTGTCCCTCTCTGTCTGCAGGTTCCCATGATCCACTGGGACTTGTCCACTAAAAGGATCCTGACCATGGAGTTTGCTGAGGGGGGTCAGGTCAATGACAGAGAGTACATGAAGAAATATGGCATTAATGTCAACAAGGTACTGCCTGCTGCTCCACCTGCTCGCTCACTCACTCACTCACTCACTCACTCACTCACTCACTCACTCACTCACTCACTCACTCACTCACTCATTCACTCACACACACACACACACATGGGTGAACATACCAAATTACATTTACGGTACTACTTTCATTACTGTAACAGTCTTTTTTTATACTTTTTTAAATCTGTATTTTTAATGTCATGTACTTTAAATGAACTGCTAGTGTGTCTGCAGGAGGGCAGAGCTTCATGTGTGTAGAACAGTGCTTCCCAAACTTTTTCACATCACGTACCC
>JANJYP010027238.1:0-10783 GCA_024605115.1 Rastrelliger brachysoma | reverse complement strand
ATTGGTGAATGGAAGAGTGAAGACGGGAAAATGAGTGTGGAAAGAGAGAGAGGGGGGGGGTGATCTGCAGGCATGTATTGTGGTATTGTACATCAGGTATTGTACTATAACAAGCTGTCTGTCAGACGGCAAGATCAGAGGCAACTGTTGTTCACCCGTCACAGAGAATATCCGTCTGGTGCATTTCTATGAAGGCAGCTTTAACATTGCATGATATAATAAATAACTGGGTTTGGAAGTCGAGATAACATCCAAGGCACTCACTCTGACGACAGTTTTACAGATTAGAGTGGATATAATGTTCAAACAGCACTTAACTGTCATATTTTGTTAGCACAGATGCTACATGTAAAATATACACTTCTGGTAGTATGTCACATTGCACTTGACATTTCTCTACTAGCTCTAGTATTTTCAGCAGGATGTAAAAAAGCACAATGCAGCATGTTGTAGTGTAATTAATAGTAAACAGCTCTAACAGATGCTTGGGCTTGGTTTATGCTCAGAGGAAGCTTCTCTATAAGTCATTTTATTTTATTGCTATACTAGGATGTTAACTCTTATAGTTTGACATTTTTGGGATTATGGGAGTAAGCTTCAGACTCGGGCTCGCTGTTTCCAGCCTTTACCGGGGTTATTATAGTTAATAAAAACTATAAAGACTAAAACTAAAACTGGAAGTGAAAACTGAAATGAACTACTAACTGAAATTAAAATGACAGTTTAAAACTTAAATAAATACTACAGTGAACAATACAAAACAAACTAAAACGAAACAGAATTGTAGATAAAATCAGATTCATTTTTGATATTTTGTTTTCTCCTTCAATTTTTACTGTTTATTTTCCTGTTCAGTTTGACGTCTTGAACTCCAGAAGGGGGCAGCATAACAAATGCTGGCTAACACATAGAAGAAGACGCTTGTTGACGGTTGACACACAATTTCTGATTTTCTAGAAAGGGCTCAAGTTCCAGTTTCATACCTGAATACTTAAAAATTAAGACTTCATCTACATAGAAAGTAAGCTGAAATTAATCAATTGCTTAAAATGAAAATAAAAATAGCTAATCACTAAACTAAACTGAAATTTAAAAAAATAAACAAACTATTCCATTCATTTGTAGCAGTAAGAATGTTTTATGGTTGATCGTGAAAACCTTTAACTTCCACTTATAACTTACGGCAGGCCTGTTTCCTCTTTCCACCCCCAACTATTGTGTGGTTCAACATGTTTCTTACTGCTTCATACTCTGATCATTCAGAGTAGCTTTTTCAATGACAGTGACATTTTTTATCTGTTGTTCTTGCATTGCTAAATGTTCTATGGATTTCATGTTTTTTGCAGAAGTTCCCAGAACAGCTTGAATTGTAAAACCTCAACTCAGAGCTAGAAGGTGCCCGACATCATATGTTTTGTGTCCAACCAGCTCAGTTGACAGTCCCAGAGCTTTACCAACTGTAGTTACCATGATCTGGACAGAAAACAGCAATCCTGGAGTGATTTTATTCAAAAAATAGTGGTTAGGCTATGAACAGGTGATTTGGTGGTTGCCTAGCAACAGTTAAAAAAAACATTGGCTACCCTTTTTTTTTAAAATTGTAGGCTTTGACAAAAAAGGAAGTGTAGTGTGCCTCACTTTTTTGCAGGTTGGAGATGGCTCTGTCTGATCGGGGCTGTGTTGGAAGGTGTTTTCGAAACCTCAAACAAACTAAAACCCAGAATGTACTAGAAAGCTGCTCACAGGCTCCCGTGAAACACTTTCAGCAAACGCACTAGGACATTTTTTGCTCTGAGCTTTCACTGGTTTCTCACCCTGCTGTCAGCTCTGTTACTGCCACCGGCCCCACAACTCTGCCTGCATCCTCTGTTCTCAATGCAGACAGTTAATTCTCTGCATGGAGCCCAACGTAACCGCTTTTCACCTCCACTTTCCCTTTACTTCTGTCTCTTTTTCTCTTTCCTCCACTGATTGTTTTGTGCATTTTGCTAGCGAGGCTAATTATTTTGGAGAGGACGGTAGAGGGGGTGGGACAGACAGACAGAGAGAGCTCATGTTTGTGACCAGAGATGGTTATAACCAACAACACTCAAACACTGTTAACTGCAGGAGTGCACGGCTCACACAAAAGCAAGAACAGGTAGCTGATGTGGCCGGTAGCCTTCACCTCAGTCTCTCTGAGGGTATATCAAAGCCTCATATAAATAGCCGTGCAGTTTCAGGCCCAGGTTGACTTGGGTTTTTGCAGGAGCTGCAAAACTTTATGCCTGCCATCAGCCCGGGAGAGGGAGTGAGGAAAGGTTGAAAGAAGGTTAAATGAAACAATAAAGTGGAGGTATAAAAACAAAAACACATAGTTGCAAATTTCCACTCAGATACTTGCTGGGTGTTACTCACAGGTGCATTTTGAAACACTTAAAATGTTGTTCTTTCACACTAAATATAATTTACATACCATGTGGGGGAATACCTTCATCGCAGCAGAGGTTGAACCCACCTGCTTGTGTTGTGTCTCTGCTGTAGGGTTGAGCTGTGCCGAGTATCAGCAGGCGGGGAAGGCCTCGTGCGTGAGTGTCAACTGGACGCTGGGCGACTCGCAGTTGGAGGTGGTGAACACCGCCACAGGACGGAGACGGGACTCAGGGACACCCTCACGTCTCTGCAAACACACCCTGTTTACCCGCTGGAGCCGACTGTTCCGTAAGGTGAGGACGGGCGTCTTCATGGTGGAAGTTCAAGAAAAAGAATGTGTGTGAGAGGGATTTAGGAAGGTGTCCGGTTTAGTAATGATAGCTGAGGTTCATGGGTATTGTAGTATCTAAAGCATCTGCCAATCTCAACTTAGAACATTTATCAGAGACTTTAGATAATTGAAACATGTCCTACAGCACTGATAATGCACATGGCTTTCTCACTTTTAAACTTATGAGTGATGTTAGTAAAGCTCAGGTACACTTAATAACATTATGATAGTTCTGTTCCATTGAGGAGTCCCAGGAGCTTAAGACATGAGTAATACCAGAGCACACCTTTATGGAGTACAGCTATTACTCTTACTATAATTACACTTATTTTAATATGGCAAAACAAGCAAAGTGTCTACTGTTAAAAAAGCCCTTCCAAGTGAAATGTTAATTGAAAATCACTTTCAACAGTGTGTCTTTTGGTTTGCTGAACAAATAATAAGATGTAGAATTTAATTAATAAGAAGCTGAACAGTGCTCAGTGTAGATCTATGAATGTGTGTTTGGTGTGTCACTTCACTCAACTCTGCTCTGAAGCTCCTGTGCTGGAAAGTGAGAGGCATTACTCACTTATTGTCAAAAACGATATGCGCTCCATTGACGTCAACAACGCACACTCCCGGTAAAACAGAAGCATTAACTACAGAGGTGCATGCCAACATCAAGCTGCTGAAAAAGTACAACCACGTGTGTTAAAGTGGGAGTGGTGGTGTGGTGTGTGTGGCTGCAGGTGAACGCTCTGTGGAGGAGGAGATGTGGAATTTCTTTTTTTTTCTTCGCCGCCGTAGATAAATTTGTCGGCGCCGCAACATCTGCTGTCTATGCGGCTTATCAAAAACCGGCAGATCTTTTAACAGCAGCACACACACGCATGCATATACACACACGCCTGTCGCACTTTCATTTCCATTCTGAAACTTTATGTAACAGACACTGCCTGCATTGCCAAATGGCGGCCGTTAAAGCATAATGACTATGAAACCATAATTATTTGGAGAAGTACTCGAGGAGGCCCCCACCCTAAGTGCTCCCTGTGCGCCGTATATAATGGCCACGCAAGAGCAGTCGCACTAATCTCCAAAAGAAACTTTTGCTCTCTCTTTCTTTCTCCCCACTTGTCTCTCCGCCGATCTTCATTGTTTCCCCTCGCGACAAAAGGAATGCACAAAAAAGCACAGAGAATGTTCAATTGCTTGTGAAATTTAAATGGGGAGATTACACAGCTGTTGAAGCCCCCCTCCCCTCCCTCTCCGCTCACCCCGCTCACCCCCGCCACCTCCCAACCCCACCCAAATGCATTTGTACCGGCTCATTCGTTTTATTTTGCTCGCTCTTCTTCCCTCCGTTATCCCCCCCCACACACACACACAACCTTTAGCCTCTCTGCCCCAGCTTTATTCCTCTTTTCTCTCTCTCCATCTTTATATCTGCCACTCTCTCTCTCTCTCTCTCTCTCTCTCTCTGTGTGCCTCTTATCTCACTCCTGATCACTTTGCCCTCTCTCTCTCTTTTTCTCTCTCCTCCAGTTGGGGGTCCACGTGTCGGGCTCGGACGACCGCCAGCTGCTGTACTGCGAGGCCAAGATGGCGGCGCGTCCTTACCAGACAGTGAAGCAGCAGTGGTTCAGGTCTCTGCAGGAAACGGGCCTTGGCACCTGGGTGAAGAAACCGCCCGAGCAGGAACAGTTCCTGCTGTCCGTCTGAGATGAAGAAGAGTGTGTGTGTGTATGTGTGTATGAGAGAGAAATAGAGTGTGTGTGTTTGTTTAACCTTTATTTTTTTAGGGTAAGATGACTCCATGCTCCTCACTGACACCCTGCTTCATCCTGAAACACGCCTTCATGCCTGCGAGTTTAAACCAGTGCAACCTCTAAACTCACCATCAAGTGTGTGTGTGCGTGCGTTTGTGTGTGTTGCTGATCCACCCCATACAAAAATGACAAGAGGAAGGTCAAGCGGACGAGTTGAAAGGAACAGGGAAATAAAAAAAAGGACTTTTTCTACGACTCGCCCTTCTTTAAACGCAAACACNGTTGGGCTGTCAAGGAAAGGTGGGGTAACCTTGAGCGGAATGAAAGGCAGCCGCTATCTTGTCATCAGCTATTTCCGGGCCCCAAGGCTCCCGCTGAGGAGCAGAGCCATGGGGGGAGAGAGAGAGAGAGAGAGGAAAAAAGAGAGAGAGGTGTCCACGTCCAATTACCGGCCCTGTCATGGTGACGGGTGATAGAGGGAGAGCAAGGAGAAGCGATGGGAAGAGAGGCAGTGAAAAAAAGCGAAAGACAGGCAGGATTCAGACAGGCCCGCCGCCTCGCCTTCTCTCTCATTTCTATCTTCGTCTTCTACCTCCTCCTCTGACTCACCCTTTGACTTCCTGATTTCCTTCTTTTTCTCCTTTTGTCTCCATCCATGCATTTTTTCTCCATCTCTTCCTTCCTCTTAGCTGTTTCCCTCGCCTCCTCTTTGTCACTCTCTCCCCTCCCTGTCTGCCTTTCGAGCGCAGCAGAGTTTAATACGACACAGCGACAGGTTAATACACCCTCTTTTTTTTTCCTCCTTTCTCCCTCCCTCCCTCCCTCCCTCCCTCCTGCCCACCTTCACCCCACTGGGTAGAGAGAAGGAGAGGAATCAAAGCGAGGTACATAAACGCAGCCATTACAGCTTGCCTAAGTACAAGTGGAGGTGATGATGGAAGGAGGGAGGGAGGGGAGTGGTTTCCTGTTTTTCACCCCGTCTTTCTTTCTTTCGGCTCTCTTGTCTTTTTGACCTGAATGACCTCAGCTCTGCGCGCGTTGTGGCCGCAGGTCTCCATGTATCTGAATCGAAGCTCTTTGTCACCAATACCAACCACTTGGGTCGTGACTCATTAGCGAGGCCTTGTTGACCCGATCGACTTGTGCTTTCCTCTCTGTGGTCATGACCGCCCTGAACAGGTAATAGCCAAGGTGGAGGAAAGTTTTGTAACACCCCCACCCGTACCCTCTCCTCACCGTTAGTGCGACGGTTCCATTTGATTTCCAAATACACAAGTCAAAGACGAACAAGTCAGTACTTTCTAAATCTGTACCTCACGCACTTTAAGTCTTTGCATATTCACAGCCATCTACTGTACGTGTGCGTCTGTGTGTGTTTTGGAGCAGCTCAGTGTTTATACTCATTATGATCATGACCGTGTTGTCGTGTCACCCCTTTCTCTTTCTCTTTAAGGAATTTAAATGAGGCAACCAAACCGCCACCAGCACGGCTCAGTCAGCAGTAAGATCAGAGTAGTGAGAGTGACATCTAGTGGTGGTTTTCTGTTTCTGTGTCCTCTGCTCCCCACCTGAGTTCCCTCCTCTTCCTCTAAACCCCAACCACCCCCCTCCTCTCCCCTAACATTCTTGGCAGCATTACCAGTGAGGATACAGTGTGAGTTAAACACGATATGACACACAGACGGATTTACACAGGAGCTGATGGCTTGATCCACATGTGACCTGCTTCTGTATGTGCCTCGTCCACTTGGCCAATTAGTATTGCTATTTTTAGATTTTGTCTTTTTTTTTTTTTTTTTTAAGTCTCATTGTTTTGTCCTTCACTAAGTGATTTTTTACTATTTTGGTCATCACATGCATGTTAGACCTTTTACATTATAAATCTTTATTGTGCAGTTGCTCAGAATGAACAAGAGTGCACACACTAAGAGTGGTCATGTGTCCAAAATGTGATCTAATGTTAGTTATTGAGGCTATTATTGATTCTCAAAAAAAAAAAAAGATGGCATCCATATTTTAGGTTTTGATCCACCTGCCAGCAGTATGTAGGTGAGTGGACCCATGACGGTCAACATGCCATTTCAGAGGGGTTTCTAAACATACAAAGATATTGGCACAGCGTAGTGTGTGCTAATGGCAGCTTTAATAAATAACCCACTGGAATTCAGCTTTTAGGAACTCATCCCTTTGTTTACACCACGGCAGAAAAGATCAGACTTTGTGTAAATCTCGTCTGTGTGTGTCAGAACAGAGAGAATAAGTTTGTCTTTCATCTACATGTGGGTGCAGAGTTTTATCATTTGGGTGTCAGCCAATCATCAGACTCCGCATACATTTCTCATTGCTTCATGGTCACATCTCAGTCACTGGAACACCTCGCGTCCTCAGCGCCCATGACGACAGATTTACAGATTTATTTTGAGAGATAATAAATATAAGGCATGTCTGAATGGCAATATTGTATCCATGAGTTTACATATGTAAAAACAATGTATAGAAGATGTTGACAAAGATGTGAAAGAGATCCTAAAATGTCTAATTATGATGTAAATTAAAGTATATGAATAACTGCTGCTAAGGTCTGTAAATTGCACTTCAGTAACAAATAAAAAGTGAATGTTTGTACTGTATATGTGAATAAAACCACTAAATCTTGTAATTTTATCTTTGGCTTAATTGGGTTTTTTTTATTAGTCGGCTGTTCATTTATATGTAATTTCAGAATGATGGATAATACAGTGTTTGACCTGCTCTCTTAATATACTTTTCCCACACTGTCAGCCTCATGATCACCTGTCTGTCTGGTGCTGGGCCGCAGGAGCATCCGCACTGATATTAAAGAGGCCTCCCTGCTCCTGACGCTCCCTGGGGAAATCCGTGAGGAAATGGTTATCTCTGTTAGGCTCGGTGGCAGGTGTCATACAGACCAGCCACCAAATTAGCCTGGAGGAAGAATGAAGCGAGGAAGAAGAAAAGAGGAGAAAAGGGGGGGGGGGGCGTTGAGGTGTGCTTCCTCAGCAGCATCCACCCTTCCCCCCCTAAGGCCTCGGAGTCGGCTGTGTGCTCTACAATAAACATCATAATTGACAATTTGCTCCAGTGGCTGGTCACGGCCAGCCGGCTATAATCTAATGGACGAGGCCAGAGAGGTAAAACGCCACAGAATATTATCTCCCTCAGTGTCACGCTGCTCCTCAATAAAATCCCACAGCCATAACACACTAAGAAATGACACTATTTCAACATGTAGGGTTAAACCAACCTATTGCACTAAGGATGATTTCTGCTTTTTGGTATGGTCCATCTCAAACATAATGAATATTATTGAATTTGGTTCACATTTTATGTGTGAAGGGCATCACTCGTAATAAATAATACATTCTCTTCAAATCCACCAACATTTGTGAGACACCTGATGGTCCTCAACATGTCAGCAGGGGCACACACTGACTACAGACAAATAAGACTTGTACATAAATATTTTATTTTATACTTTTAATTTTTAGAATTATTAATTACTGAAGCTCCATTAATGAAAAGGTAGTAATTATTGCATAATGTTGAATTTTTTTTATTATTTTGCTTGGGGTCCTTAACAAAAAAAACCAAAAAAACTGTTTTAATGGGGTCCATCGCCACATTATAAATGTTATCAGAGTTGTTGGCAGTTCCCCCAAAGAGGTATTTTCACTTAATTCACTTAGCTTTCTTTCACTTAAAAAATTGATGCCTAAATTATCAAATAGTATTTTAAAAAAATTAAAAATCTAATAAGTAGAAGTTAAATGAAGCAGGGCTTTTTCTTTACTGTCATAAATTATCCCACAATCCCACAGATTAGATTAATGAGCCTTTGTTAGGTCGACCCCGCAGGTTTGAAACCACTGCACAAAAAAAAAAAAACTTTGCCTTGACCAACTACAAGAAGACAATGAATGCATTAATATTACACCCAAATGATGTCATATACAACAGTTTGCAATAGGCAGTACTTTTTACATTTTATACTTATTTGATATATTTTTCTGATAATACTTTTATTTTTTATTTCAGTACACTTTCAAATGCCAAACTTTTACCTGTAGGAGTATTTTGTTGTAGGAATAAAAATATAGGTGTGTGTAATTAAGTGGCTAATTAAACATAACAAGCATATTTTCAAATGCCAAACTATGGAGTATATGTGATACTTAAAAGTATTATCAGCAAAATGTATTTTATTTTTTACAAAGTAAACTTACAAATTCCAAATATTTACTAATAGTTTTTTGTATTTGATACTTTTACACCTACTTTCTACTAAGTACATTTTTGAATGCTCATCTGTTACTTGTAATGATTTTTTTTTTTTTTACATATTTTGCTCATAACACTTTATTTTTACTAAAGAATCATTTTTACTTGTAACAGAGCATTGTCACATTTGATGTAGGTACACAAATACAGGTGTGTGTAATTAAGAGGCTAATTAGACATGAACTACAATATCATTTTTACAGACATTAAAAATGACTCACATTACCGCGCACATCTCCTCTTGTTGAAAAAATACTTGAGTCAACTTGAGCTTCAGACTGTTTCTCACAGACATGTTTAACATGGCACAGTGGGGAAAAGCACAGGTGTGAATAATACAGTGAATGATAGGCTGCTTCAGTTTCAGGGCTGCCAACAGGACACAGCCATCGTTAATGTTATTAGTAACACCTGTGCTTTCCCTGCTGTGACTAATGGCTACTGTGACATGCAGTACAGTAGGATGGAGTACCACCACAGCTACCCTTGAGCAAGGCACTAATTCTTTGTTTAATAAAGTGAACATCTTCTATTAGCTGTTAAATAAGTAAGTTCCTGTTCTGTAAAAATATTTACAGACCTTCTGGTTTCCCACTCATTAACACAAAAAAATCATTATTTCTTGCCATCAATCAGACCTACCTCTAAATGAATACGGTGTGATTCTCTGAATAAAACTGCCATAAAAACACACAGGAAATAAAGTGAGCGGTTTGTGTTAAATAAGAAGAAAAGGAGACATGAGAGGCAGGAAAAAGGAAATCACACGTTTTATTGGAAAGTGTCAGAGAGCATGTACCCGTCACAATAGAATATGTAAAGTAGAACCCATAATGAAGTTGGAGGTGAATATGATTCGAAGCCTATCCACTTTTTTTTTTCCTTTTTCTTTTTTAGCCCTCCAATCTGGCACCTAATAATTTAATGTATCAATCCAAAAAATCATATTTCCTCTGAGTTAGAATTCATATGTGGGGCACAAATCTGACTTTCTACCTTTCTACCAGCAGATTAAAATGACACTGATACCAGTGGGTGTGAGATTGAGTTCCCTGAATGAAACAGGAGTAAAAATCCTATCAGCACTGTGCAGGGGAACACAATTAGTTATTTAACAAGCATTTGGGACAGTGCGTCGATGCTCAGATGGATAAGGCTAATGCACCATATTCAATGCAATGGTAAGGCATTTCAATACAGTTTTATTACATTTTTTTAAGGTTCATGCTACTTCAAAAAAAAAAAAAAAAAAAACGGTCCTGACTCTTATTGTTGCTAGAAACAGCAGTAAAGTGTTTGAAGCCAACTTTTGGGTGAGTTACGCATACCTACATACACCGAGCTACATTTACACCAGTCACACATGTACATATGGGATTTACAGCACTGAAATAAGTTAAACATTTAACATCTGATGATCAAAAAACAACAGCATGACTTCATGTTTGGGATATTGCACAACTGTAACAAGATGTTTCATGGAATCTGGTGAAGCCCAATTCTGGATAACCTTGATTAAGTTGTATTCACGGACTTCCCAGGAAAGAAATGAGCTTCACTGTGAGCTCCAGAAACACAGAGGAGCTGTGTTATTGCTTCTGTATTTGGATAAAAAAAAAAAAAAAAAAGGTGCGAGAGTTTTGTACAAGGCTAAAAAGGTTCAAAGCAAAAGTGTAAACACCATAGCGTCATATCGACAGGCTGTTACCGAAACACAGAAATGACCAGTAACTAACAAGTTCACTTGAGGATGACACGTTACAGCAACACAGGGCTTTGAGTTGGCAACAAGCGTGGAGAGGATGGCTGAGTATCTCTCTGACAGTGAGGAAATATTGGAAGGGGAGACTGAAGCAGATTTATGGCTAAAAGTAGCGACACTTACTGTAACACCAGCAACAGACGGGGAATACTAGATCATGATTATGTTGAACACATCCAACTCGTAGGCCTCATTCACAGGATTCGTGTACAACGGAAGTGCAGTCGTTTT
>JANJYP010027208.1:0-26028 GCA_024605115.1 Rastrelliger brachysoma | reverse complement strand
ATCAGGTGAAAAGACAGCAAAAAATAAACAACTCTGCAACATCAACTAACTTACTAGAAGAATCTGCACTATTCTCAAACAACACATTCTTGCACTGGGAGTTTTGTTTTTTTAAAGAATGTCTTCATTTATTACCCAAAGAGGACTAGAACTAGTCGAGCAGCCTCAATAAGATGCTGTACCTTCAGTACAACAGTACAAAAATTCAAAATGATACACAAACAGTAACTCTGTATGTGTAGTACTAGTCAAAAATTTGGACACACTCTCCCATTTGCTTGAATAAGAAAGTGTGTCCAAACTTTTGAATGGTAGTCTATACACAGTCATCTGCCAGCAGGAAGATAGTGCAGGCATTTATGAAAGTGATCACACTGCAAAAAATGCCCCATTTGAAACAAGAAAAATAATCCCTAAAATGAGGTTAAAGTAATCTATTTAAAGCCCAAAAATCTACTAATGGGGTAAGAATTTTATTCTTTGTAAGAATTCCAGAAGTTAACATGAAATTCCTGTATTCTTAAAACTAAGACATTGCTCACTGTATTCTTGATTTGAGAAAATATTGTATGTCTTAAAATCAGGAGACAACCTGGTTTCTCAGATGTTGCACAAAATGTGAGCTCATATCATATATCATGTGAGTTCATAATATATGATAGTTTTCTATCAGTTCAAATTTGTAAATTTCCCTTTCTTGAAAAACACTTTTTGCAGTGCAGAAGCAGTATGATATTTACTAAAGAATGAGAAATTCTTATAGTTAGGCTTTACTCAACTCAAATAATTAATTTTAGATTGCAGTCAGACACAGTTGAATGATTCTCACTTAATGCTAATTTTATTGTTCTGCAAAGCTATGTGATACACAATGATATTTTCATGGTGCTTCATTCTCAATGCCGCTGAGTGTTCCTCTTTTTCACTGGATGGTTGCATTCAGAAATTTCCATCAAGTAGTGATACAATAATGATGTATTTACAGCAGCGCTAAGTCAATGTGATTCCTGTTTTCTTGTTTCAGGGTCACCCAGGAAGAGAAGGCCCCCCAGGAGAGAAAGGCATGCAAGTGGGTAACTGCATTTCTTAGGCTTGTTTGCTGTAGTGTAGCAGAAAGATATTAAAAGTACAACATCCTGCTCTTTCATTTAGTATATTGTAATTTTGCATTCAGTCACATTAGCTTACAGAAATGCTCACTCTCATCATTGTAATTATTATTGTGCCCCTATGATATTATCATCCTTATTGTAGAAGTGCATTAGCCCATTAGAGTCAGCCACATGCATTCATCAGCACCATCTACTTTTTTTTCTATTTGAAAACACTTATTGGCAATAAAGGATAGGATACAGTGACTGAGTATCTATTCAGAGGCTACTGTTTGCTTAAACTGAGTAATATTTTTGTTCTTTTTTACAGGGTTCACCAGGTCCTCAGGGACCACATGGGTATCCGGGGTCCCGTGGAGTCAAGGTGAGGCATAAATGTATCATGATCTCAGGTGTAATGTCCACTGAGATATTTATTCCTTCAGCCATTTCATTCTGCCTGTATGTCTACCTGTGATGGACAAGCTGTTTGAGTCTATAACTGACAGGTGACAGGTGGAGGGAAAGTACCTCGGTTCTCAAGGGGACTACTAACAACAGAGTAAGGAGTGTTTGACAGACAGGAGAAATGTCAGAGCCAGATAGAGCAAAACTGTGTGTGTTGGAGTGTAGCAGTTAATTTTGTGCCCTTGAAATTGAGGAATAAAAGTAAGGATGTCATAGAATGGCATTCTGTTTGGTGTTTGTTTCGTCACATTCCCACATCTGGTGTTTTATCTGGCAGTTTAGTTCAACATCCTTTAGGGGAAGTCTGACCTTGATGGCAATCATTAGAATGAATGTAAGGTCAATAACTGCTCAATACCAGAGTAATGTTAGGTCAAGAGAAAATCAATACACACTTATAAATCATTTCAGTGTTTTAAGATGAAATACAGATAACCAGCAATTTTTTCAATATGGTTTCCAAACGTGTGTCAGTGATTTTATATTCTCATTAACTCAAGTGTTTTATTCTCTTTTTCACAGGGAGCAGACGGAGTGAGAGGTCCAAAGGGGGGCAAAGGAGAGAAGGTGAGTAAAACACATTTTGCTTGTTAGTACAAATTGTGGATTGGGACTTAAGATACTGACAAATTATAATGTTATGATGTCATTTATTATTTAAGAGCGTTTCATCATACATTACCACTACTCTATGCATTGCAGGGAGAAGATGGCTTCCCAGGGTTCAAAGGAGACATGGGTATCAAAGGAGACAGGGTAAAAAAAAAAAAGCCATCAGATCATGAACTTCTCTCTTATTCTCTATTGGAGTGGAGATAACATTGTCACCTCTCATCTATTCTAATTCTTCATTTTAGGGTGATAACGGAGTTCCAGGTGCTCGTGGAGAGGATGGACCAGAGGGGCTGAAGGGTCAAGCAGGACCCATGGGTGATCAAGGGGCTCTTGGGATTGCTGGAGAGAAGGTACATTAATAAAAGATTACATTTACATTGAGAGACAAGGTTAGGACTAAAAAGAGGAGGATGGGAAGATCAAATAGGTTGTTAAATTATAGAAACCTCTTATCTAAACCTGCATTGTACTGCTACGGCCATTATAATGTCAAAACTTTCTTCTTAAAATGTGTCTGAAATTTACTGTAATATTGAATATATGGAATGTAATTTGCTTACATATATTACATCTCATTAAAGCCTACTTGTAAGGGACACTGAACTAATGTGCATGTTAAAGCATTTAAACATTCTGTCATCACTATACATTAGGATAGAGATACCTTGCTGTTTTTGTACATGAATAGTCAGCATTATGCCATACAAATCTTAATTAAATGGTTTTCATGCATATATTTAACTCATTTCCTCCACCCTCTTATTTTCTGCAGGGTAAACTTGGTGTGCCTGGATTGCCAGGATACCCAGGACGACAGGGGCCTAAGGTGATTTAACACTGATGAGCTATAATGATCAGTTAATGTGTCCTCTGGTTCCTTTATCAGAGCTTTAACCAGCAAGATGTGTGTCTCTGGCTGGACTGTTTCCTGTCTGATTAAAAATAAAGGATGATAAATGGCTTATTAAAAAAGGCTATTTTATTAATAGTTCATTAGTGACATCAATTCATTACATGTTGATGAATGGTGTATTTAAGGCTGTGTTGGGCTCATGGATTAGATTTGCTTTAATTTGATACAGTAGTTAATTATACATTAATGAGACATTAGGGGTTGATGTGTGATGAATGGAAGGCTGAGGCTGATTAACCTCTATGTGTCCCTCCAGGGATCACTTGGCTTCCCTGGTGTGGCAGGGGTCCCAGGAGAGAAAGGACGAAGGGTGAGGACTGTACAGACATTTAATCCATATCACATTCTGACTTCTTCGGAATATGTAAACTTTGCTACAGTATGTATTGTAGGATATGTAAAACAAGCAACTGATACATAACTTTGAATCTTCACAATACAGGGTCCAGCTGGTCAGCCAGGGTCTGGAGGACAAAGAGGTCCTAATGTAAGTACAGCTATAAGTGTCATGCACCATGTTTTTATTGTTTAAAGCTACTGCTCTAGTAGTAATGTCATTCGCCTAACATACTGTAATTTGCAGGCCTGAGGTGTAGTTTTTTCACATAACCAGTTTATCTTCCACCTTCAGATTTGTTATGCTTGTGCTTATCACAGTGTTGTTGGTTTTGCGATAGGGAGACCGTGGGGAAAGAGGAGCAAAGGGGCCCACTGGAAAGCCTGGAGAAAAGGTGAGTTAAGGCTGATACAAATGCAAACACGCACATACACACCCTGACATAAGCAAAGACATATGCGCATACAGTAACACACACGCACATACACATAAAAACACACCTCATAAAGTATGGATGAATGCTTCCAACCAAGTTGGAACTGGTTGTTGCTGTTTATTTCTATATGACAGACCATCTGGTGTAGTGAGAAGCTGCTGTCTGACAGGGGATGATTCAGTTTACACTTTCACCTTCAAAGATCATCTTGGGAAAGCTATAGATTGGCTGGAAGGAACAAATTAAAATGTTTAGTGGCTTATGCTTGTGTACAGTGACTGTACTTGTGCTGTCTGTCTTGTTCACCTGTAGGGTTCTGCTGGACAAGATGGTCCTTCAGGATCCCCTGGAGATCAGGTAACCTTTTGACTCTCACAAGAACAAAAGATTTATGGTTTGAGTCAGAGTTTTTACAGTCTGTGTTATTACTTCCCAGGGTCCTCAAGGGCCACAGGGAAGACATGGTGAACCAGGGCCTAAAGGACCTAATGTGAGTGGGCTGAGAAGTCTATGATTTAATGTTACTCACATATATGATTACCTTTGATCATATTCAGTTGATTAAAGTAATTTGAGGAAAATATTTTTTCAGGGTCCACCTGGAAAAGATGGATTACCAGGTCATCCAGGCCAGAGAGGGGAATCAGTGAGTCATCTTTAATCTAAGTAAAGCTATATAAAGCATTTGGTATTTAGCATTTTGGCTCTATGAGGTGCATACTGCAGCAATAACTTCACAGATGGTTGATCTACTGTATATTTTAACAAAGCTGTTACTTCAGCACTTAAGTTCTAGTCAGAGTGCAAGTTGAAAACACAAAACTAAATTTAGAAAAACATCCTGTCTTGTGTGCAATCCTTAAATAAAAGCATCTGTGCATCCTACTGCCTCTGTTTTAACTCGTGACTGAGTGTCACCAAACTAAATTGTCTTATTTGTCAGGGCTTCCAAGGGAAGAATGGACCCCCTGGGCCCCCAGGTGTTGTTGGCCCACAGGTAATCAAGTTAATTTACAGATGATTCTCAAACAAATAACTGTTTTAAGTAACTTTTGTGCTACTTCACACAGAAAGTAAACAGATAGCTTGAGGGTGTTGTGTATTTGGTTGTTTTCAGGGTAAATCTGGTGAGACAGGACCAACTGGAGATAGAGGTCATCCAGGTTCGCCTGGACCCCCAGGTGAGCATGGTTTACCAGGAGCAGCTGGAAAAGAGGGTGCCAAGGTGAGTGGTTTTCATTATAATGTCAGGATCATAATCACTTACCAGTATCACCTTATTACTGTTTTATTAGATAAAGACCAAGGACTCTTTCAGTACTACCTGAATATCTTATCTCCAGGGTCTCATCCTAGCTTCTAATTTGCTAATAAATAACAGAGGAAACCTCACGGTGTTGAGTGTATTATGGCTCATAAAAGATAAACGTTCCTTCATGGGGTGAGTTGCTGGTTGATGTGATTTATGGCTGCATAAGGGCCTGCTGACTACTGGCTACTTACCTTATATCTACCTTATATCTATTCACATGTGTATTTATGTGGTTTCCAGGGAGATCCAGGTCCAGCAGGAACTCCGGGAAAGAGTGGTCCTGCTGGCCTTCAAGGGTTCAGAGGGAGCAGAGGGACCCCTGGTGCTATGGTAATGCAAAATACCTTACATCTCATATACTCACCCTCACTTACTGTCAGCATCAGATCTTACTGAAATGTGAAGCTTGTAATTAAGCTGTCAAGAGTCATCATACGATTTTCAAAAGAGTTTTTCAAATTTGAACTCTGTTGATAAAATTATACCAAAGCAACTGTAAACTGAGGCAATGATGATAATTCTTGTAATGGTGGCAGATGTTGCTTGATTGTGAAAGGTTTGCCTTTGTCTCTATAGGGTCCTGCAGGTCTGAAGGGAGGAGAGGGCCTGCCTGGTGTTGCTGGATCTATTGTAAGTGTTGTTTATTCAAATTACATCCCCTCCCACCACTTGGGTCTCCTGTTTCTATCATATATAGCATGCTATTGCATGTGAAACAGGAAGCTGTTTCCATGGTGATCAGTAATCGTGACCACCACACTAAATCGAATAATGAATCATGTGACATGCTCACCTCGATTCTATCTTTTATTTCCAGGGTGCCACTGGAGAGAGGGGACCTGCTGGGTCGGCTGGTGCTATTGGCCAGCCAGGACCACCTGGCGGTGTAGGCCCTGCTGGGCCGATGGGAGAGAAAGGCGAGCCAGTAAGATTTGGAACATTGCTAATTTTGTTTCTTAGGCTACAGTGTCCACTAACACATAGTGTGCCATCATCTCCCACCATTGTGTAATAAGCAACATGTGCTGTCTCTTTGGAATGTGAAATTACGAGATAGGGAGCAGGAGAGAGGTTAAGGAGACAGAAGGAAAAGGGAAGAGAAAAAATATGAATGTGACCAAGTCTACTTATTTGGCTTCCTGGTATAATACATTAATCAATGTGTCATGCTGCTATATCAGGATAATGTGTATTGTACCATTTGCTAGATGTGTGCTGTTTTTCCATCTGTTCCCAAGGGAGAGAAGGGACCTGCGGGACCGGCTGGGCATGATGGGGAACCAGGACCTGTCGGGCTGCCAGGGGCTGCGGGACCTCCTGGGCCTCCAGGAGAGGATGGAGACAAGGTAGGCAGTGCATTGGATAGTTAGTAGAAACTGCAGCACTGCTGTACTTGCTGATTTTTGGACTCAGTTGTTTGTATGTGTGCTCATATGTGCATCTGTCCATATAGGGAGAGACAGGAGGACCAGGACAGAAGGGCAGCAAAGGAGACAAAGGAGAAGCAGTGAGTATGAATTTTATGTGAACAGTCCCAACATCACATCATGGCCTTGTATCAGCAGGGGGTAGAAGACAAACTGGATTATAATTGGTTTTGAGCAATTTGTTGTAATAACTGTTTGTCTGGACTGTACATCATCAGGTACCATAACGGATGGCTTTTATCATGTCTCAATCTCAGTGAAAGTATATTTAACTGTCCTATAATTTTAGGGACCTCCAGGACCAACTGGAAGTCAAGGACCTATAGGCCAGCCTGGATTGCCAGTATGTTGCTTTAACTCACAAAGCATCATGTAACTATATATCAGCATATTTTGGTTCAGTTTGTACAGTGTTAAAAGTGTTGACCTGNACAAAGCATCATGTAACTATATATCAGCATATTTTGGTTCAGGTTAATTATCTGTGTATGTGTCAGGGCGCAGATGGTGAGCCAGGTCCTCGTGGGCAACAAGGCATGAATGGAGCAAAAGGAGATGAAGGATACAGGGGCTTTAAGGGAGCATCTGGACCTTCTGGACTACAGGTAAAGACCAATACAATTTCCAAGACTGACTCATTCTTTTATACGTTTCCATTCCATGCCTTATTTCTTAACATATCTGTGCTTATAGGGAATGCCCGGACCACCAGGGGAGAAAGGAGAGAGTGGACATGTTGGCTCAATGGTGAGTGCTGCTCAGTATTCACAGCACATACAAATCCAGTGTCAGCCTCAGCTTGGGACACCTGTGGTTGAGGAGCAAGAAGGGAAAGGGTCATCGACCAATCAGAAGATCAGTTCTCCGATCCCTTGCTCCACCAATCCACATCTTGAAGTGTCTTGGGCAATATCCTGAATGCCAAATTACTCCTGAACGCTACATCATCGGTGTGTAAGTGTTTGTGCAAATAATTAGAAACTCCTACTGCTGAGCAGGGTGGCACCTTGCTTGGCAGCCTCTGCAATAGGTGTATGAATTTATGGGTGAATTGTTGAATGTTGGTATGTACTGTAAGGCGATTTGAGAGGTTGGAAGACTAAAAAAGTGTTAAACTCAGCATATGCACCACTTGTGCACTTTCTTGACATCTCACACTTTGCCTCATAATCATTATGACTTAGACTTGGCTTGGTGTTGTCAGATTCTGGATAATGATGTGATTATTCCTCAGTATCTAAATGAATATGTTTCTCCACTTGGTCCACTTTTCTTCATTTCCACCTCCAGTATTAAAAGCAGTTTAATTGTTCTTTTTGAGGTTCAAATATGTATGCATATAATAGAAAAAAAACAGTGAATTTTTCAATAGATAGAAAGGAGCTTTTGCAAACATTGTAAATTTACATTTCTGTCTACAATCAGGAAACTCCTGAAGCAATATTCTATATTTGGGCTGAAATAACTACCCATAAAGGTGCTATTCAAATACATTGTCAGTGCCAGGACTTTTAAGCACCATGCCGATCATTGCGGACATGACACCTCTGGTGTGGGTATATTTCCGCTGCAGCTGGGACCTTCTTGGAGCAAGTAAATTAGCATACCGGCTTTCTTAGGCTATTATTCTGGTTATGTCGACCTCACTTCTGATTCTGAATCTTAAGTAGAAGATGAAACTGGTATTGACATGAGTGACTGCATTACACTGGAAAACATCCTTAATTTACAGTTGACTTTAGCCAAAGATGAAGATGATGAAGAATCCCTCAGCCTCACAGCAGAGGAGTTGCAGCGTAAGATATCAGATATATAATATTATTATATGTAACACCAATATTATGTTGATACCTCATAAGAAGAGAGTGCAACAGTTTGTCAGTAAAAGGAAATTCATGCTTAAGTATTTATAATTTCAAATGTCATTTTTGAAAAAAATGAAATACTGTTTTTTAGGGGAAAAAATTAGAAAAAAAACTGTAAATAAACAAGAATTTTTGCAAAATTCTATGTGGCATACAATTTATATAAACATTGTTTTGAGAAGGTTAAAGGTATCAGCAGGCTATGAACTATAGCTGGTATGCAAACAACCCACCACAGCTCATTAAACTTTAATTAGTGCCACCTATTTAATTCCTTAGTGCCAGCTGTGCTGATTCTGCTACTGTGTGTCAAACTTGTGAACCAAGCTTTTCCTCTGCCAATAATCATTACTGCTCTCAAACTACTACAGGCTGTGGCCTTGAATGGGGCACAGTTTCTTGTGGCCCTTAATTAGTCTCAATATTGTTTCGAACCCAGAATGATTGTACAAAGAGGTGTTAGACTGATAGAGTAATCTCGATTTTGCACTCTTCAAGTGTGACACAGCTGCACTAAAACTGAGATAGACTAATTTAAATTGGCTACTCTACTCGAAGACTAAATGACCTAAAAGCTGTTTTTCCATTGTAATAGCCTTTGCTTTAGGTTTAAAACGCACTTCAGTCAATTGCTCTCTAAATTCCATTTCTTGTATCTCTGTGTCTGCTGGAATTTGTCATGTTTTTGGTTATCTTGTGAGATGATACCAGAATCTTAGCCATTTAAACTTCTTTCAGACTACAGCATCACATACACGTCTTTTCGAAGAGTGTGAATGACAAAATAGACCTCAATTTTATGCATAACACAGACAAATGTGGAGATGGTCCTGTATGTGGAAAAAGAAAAAAGAAAAAGAAAGAAAAAAGCAGAGAGTGACAGAAAGGAGGCAGTGGAGCAATGGAGTGGAAGGAAGAGGTGGGGCGTTGATTGTGAGCAGGAAGACGGTGTGACAGCTGCTAATCAGATTAGCCTCAGCCTTGGCTGTCTAATGAGCATCCCCCTTTGTGACAGTCATCTCACAACGCTGTCAACCATGAACACACGCTCAACAAGATTCTCTATAGCCCCTCTTCTCCACAGCCAGATTAGGGAGGGAATGCATCAAAATGGAACCAAAACAAAAGAGGGAGAGAGAGAGAGAGAGAGAGAAGGGTGGTAGGGGTGAGGAAAGATGCTGAGGACTCACTGGGGAAGTTTCATTCATGTGTGAGCGTTGCGGATCACAGAATTCTACCCTCTAATGCTCAAGTATCTCTCTGCCAGAAGGATATGTGTTTCCTCTAGTCTCATACAGTGTCTCTTTGGGCAGATTGTCTGTCTTTCTGTCTCAGTGTCTTTACAACACAAGGCTCCCTCCAAGACTTCAGAGTGATTCAGAGAACAGCTCAACATCTACTCAACTGAAACACAGAGCACTGTTAGGATTAATTGCTTGGCATTCTCTTGAGCTGCACAGAACAGTCAAATCACATGCCGTCACTGTGGCTGAGAGAATATGGTCTTGTACATCACAGGCGAGAGGATTCTTATTAATAAGAGAGAATAGGAGAGGAGCAAGAGAGAGAGAGAGAGAGAGAGAGAGAGAGAGAGGGTGGGAAAAATGAGAAAAATCAGAGTCTGTCATATTGAGGGTAATGACCTGTCTGGACGTCTTCATCATGTCACTATGATAATGATCATGGATACTGGAGCCATTGCATAAGCAATCCACCATGAGCTGACTTCTAACTCATTTAATTTAGGGGGCAGCAGCCAAGCCCAGATCACATTCAGCTCATATTTGTGTATTTTATTGATGCAGTATATCTTTATCATCTTCACTGAGATCCTAATGAAAATGTTTTATTTCTCTCTCCACAGGGGCCTCCAGGACAGCATGGCCCACGAGGCTCCCAGGGGCCGATTGGTGCAGAGGTAAAGTGTAGCATGAATTCATGATTATTTTCCATGTTTTTTCACTATTACAAATTTGGATCAAGATGCTGACATTGCTATTGTAGTATAATACCCAATAAACAGTATCATCGGAAATAAACATACAGGCACTTTTTGGTAAACAAAAGGGAACTTCCCAATGGGCTATAATTCTGGGTTTGTTTATTTTTCTTGTTTTTTGCAGTTTATATCAACAAACTACTCATCCTACTTCCCGCTTAATAATATGTTCCTAACAAAACCAATGAAATGGAACATAGGTTACCAAAATCAGTGATAAACTAGTTGAAATAATAAATGCCCCAGCATGGTCCATTTAATGGAGCAATGCTAATCAGCATAATCAGCTTTACCAAATAACATAATGGGCTTCCAGTTATGAATAAATGTACATCAGTCTTAATAATTTGCTTTTTCAAGATAATTGACGTTGACTGTATTCTCTTATCTGGATTTGTTCTTTTCAAAATGATGTTAAATAATTTAATGACTTATGTATCTTCAATTCAAATTGAGAGAAGGAACCTCCTCTGATTTTCACTGGTAAAATTTTGATATTAAACTCGTCACGAGTGCCAATATTAAAGCACTAATATTTTCACATTATATTAATTGCATGCCTATATGAATCATAAAGAAAACATGATATTCTATCAGCTTTGGAATTATGGAGACTTCCATTTAATATAGTGTTATCCAAGTCCAAACTGTACAGCTTATTCTTACACATCACAGATGCTCAGTCATTTCTACATACTGTATACAGTCTCTTCGTTTGAACACTTCCTGCCACAGACCCTCCACTGCTTTTGAAATTTGAATTATTAAATAGTATTAGGATATAATCCCTGGGAGAGAGTTATATTTACTGCTCTATGAATCATTAAGAAGTATTAGCCTATCATCCCTGAGAGGCAGTTATATTTACCTCTAGTAATGGCCATCTTTCCACAGACTCTCATGCCAGTCAATTATTCAGCAGCATGCTGCAGAAAACTGTGTGAGCCATACTAGTGCCCCATCATATGAAGCATGGAAATACAGCAGTGCAGGGATGGTGAGATCCATAAATGGATTGATACACGAATAGAGTGAAATGGGGTGGGATGGCATCAGAGGAAAGCAGTTGACAGCAGGAGTTCAGTAGTAGTGCGTGGCTGTATTCAGCTCTCATGTTTGTGCACTCTACCGAAGACATGCTTTTACTGGGTTGTCTCGAGATGCAACATAAAATACATTGACATACTGTACATGCTTGCACACAGAAAACAAACAGGCAAACTTGATTGAGAGAGGGGAAATAGCTCCCATCCTACTGTGTGACTCAGACAATATCCACATAACGTTGCAAACCTGTCACTCAATATTTTTTCCTTGTGTTGTGATAATTCTGTTCCAGTTTCAACAGTCTGTGAACAGAATTGCTGACAAACAAACCAAAAAAACTGCTCCAAGAACTTGGTTTTCAAATGAATATTTCAAACCTGCCCTTGTTTTATGATGCTTTAGTTTAAGTTGTTCTCTTTCCCCCTGTCACAGGGCCCACCTGGAATGTCTGGTGGAGTTGGTCAGCCTGGAATTGTTGGAGAGAAGGTTAGCATTTCCCATTAACAATTGCATATACAATGGTGGTTTGTGTATGTGGGCTTGTGTGCCAATGCATTTGTGATGCGTTTTTATCTAGGGTGAGGACGGAGAAGCTGGAGACCCTGGAGCAGTTGGAGAGCTTGGCACTGCTGTGAGTTTGTCTCTCCTCCCTTTCTTTTTCAGTGTCATTCTTTCTTTGCTTTCTTTTCTCGCCCTTTTCAGTGACTCTCATATATTTTTGCTGGTGTCTCAGGGTGCTAAAGGTGAAGTGGGGGAGAAGGGTGATTCTGGCCCTCCTGGTGCAGCTGGACCCCCAGGACCTAGAGGAACGCCAGGAGAGGACGGCCCTAAAGGCAATCTTGTTAGTATCTGGAAAAGTGAATTTTACCTGCTCTGGTTGTCAGTCAGTCAGTCAGTTACTATAAATGCCACAAATATGAGGGACACTAAATCATTCTTTGGATCGACAGGGCCCTCTTGGATTCCCAGGAGATTCAGGATCCCCTGGAGAACCTGGTGTCAATGTGAGAGCTATTGTTTTGTTGTTTTTGATTTTATAATTAATTTGTCTTTAATATATATGTTTTTAAAAATTTTGCTATGTGACATTTTTCATCCAGGGGTTAGATGGTGCACCAGGGACTAAAGGAGACAATGGAGAACCTGGCAATGCCGTGAGCAGTGATTTTTAAAAAAAAAACATATTTATGATGAAAACATCAGTAGCTCTTGTGTGCTGCTATTCTTCATTACCATGATTGAGCTTTCTTTTCAGTCTTTTTGTGACTGGGTGGATGTGTCTGTAATAATTTTACTCTTTTCTTTACTTTTTTCTGTTATCTACAGGGACCATCAGGAGCCTCTGGAGAACCAGGTCCTCCAGGACCTCCTGGGCGGAGGGTGAGCTTAATGTTAATATGCATGTATGTAGCTGTATGTGTTCATGTTGCTTTGCAAATCAAGTTATGTTCTTAACAACAATGCCTTTCTTAACCTCAGGGTCATATAGGAGGTGCAGGAAAAGAAGGGAAGCAAGGAATGAAGGGAGCCAAGGTAAGGATAAAGACTGGCACAGAATTCAGTGGTTATACAGTATATGGTGCCATTCAGCTAAGCCTTTCTGATCTACTTAGCCCCTAATACAATGCTGTCTGGCTCTTTCCTTTTTCTCTGTAGGGGACACCAGGAACCCATGGTCCAGTAGGGAAAACAGGCCCAGTGGGACCGCAAGGGCAGCCAGGGAGGTCTGGTCCAGAAGGGTTGCGAGGCATCCCAGGTCCTGCGGTCAGTACACAATACAAAACACTTTAAAAAGCATAATGTCTTGCTTGTGTGCTTTTACATACTGTAAACTGCTCTGCTCTTAATGTATTTATTCTCCAGGGTGAGCAAGGATTAAATGGGCCACCAGGACAGACTGGACCACCAGGACCAATAGTAAGATCCTTATATTTGGCTGATGAGGAAGCCAATGAAATGAGAGGAGGGACTTGGGACATTTTGCACTATCTGGACTTAAATCCAACACAGTATTTTTCATATATGGAATAGACAGCACTTTTGTAAGCAAACTAATGTATCTGACATTTTAACAGGGACCACCAGGACTTCCAGGATTAAAAGGCGACCCTGGACAGAAAGGAGATAAAGTGAGTGTTAAGTCCCAAACAGAGATAATACTCGGCACCTGTCTAAAACATGGAGAACAATATTGATAAACTATGTCCTTGTCTGTAGGGTCATGGTGGGTTAATTGGCCTTATTGGCCCTCCTGGAGAACCTGGTGAGAAGGGAGACAGAGGCTTGCCTGGGAACCAGGGTATACACGGGCCTAAAGGAGACGGGGTATGTTTTATTGCAATTTGATGCATCTGATACAGCTTTCCACAAAGAAAGCTCAATTCACTAATAAGACATGTTCTTATATCTAGGGTATGGCAGGTGTACCTGGTCCCACTGGCCCACCAGGACCACCTGGACTGTCAGTAAGTGACATCTTTTACAACAGTATACTTTGAGTGCTGAATTTCTTCAGCTAAAGGGCCACAGCATAACAATATGAAGAAATTACATATTTATATTTGTGGCCTGCTGTCTCTCTTTATTGTTAATGCATATGTAAATGACATTTTATCAGGAAAACATTTTAATATCAAGTTACCATTTGTGCAAAGATTCTGCAGTTGTAAAACAAATAGAACCAAAACACTTCAGAAAAGAGAGGAAAGGAGGTGCTGACATACTGTCACTAAAAGCAAAGGCATCAAAGAGTTTCACTAAACTGTTCTATAATTGTTGTGCAAATGCCTTTATTAATTCATTAGTGAAACTCAGTAAATATGTATTATTTATGCATTAACATTTGGATGTCAGGGTTTCTAGCTGTTATTACTCATTGTTACTAAGTGGTGAAAGTGGAAATTTTGAGCATAACATGTTCTAACTGCTAAGCAGTTAAGAGCTGATTCTTTTGTAGTACATACTTTAGTAATTACAGTTTTTAAGTTTTAATATCTTTTATTCGCATTTTACTGCTTACTAATTAATTCCTCCACTCATAGGGTGCAGCTGGAGAGAAAGGTTCGAAAGGAGAGATGGTGAGTCCTATAAACTGACTGTCTTATTCCGGCATTGCCATTTCTGTACTCACGCATCAGTTTGGTTAGCAGCTGCTAGGAACATATGCTACAGAAGAGAGAAGTGTGTTTGTTGGCTTAAATGTACCATGCTTCATAATCATAATGCTCCACTGTGTTTACAGCATGTCTTTGGAACTAAAAGCCTGCTGTACAGCCACACTTGCCTTGTGTGTGATTTTTCCATTGGACCCTTTTAATAGGATTTGGTTCTGGTGTGTGATGTTATGAAAACCACTATAGTGTGTCTAGAGAGCCACAGCTTTGACCACAGAGTGCTGATGCACACAGCTGGATAATCCTATAAAGCAGCAGTCATATCTGCCTGGATGAAGCCAGGATTTATCCAAGTGATGTGAGAGAGGCTCCAGGTGAGAGATGATTGACACAAAGTTTTGTCTTCTTTTGTTCTCCAGGGTGCTGTTGGTACCAGAGGTGATCCAGGCCCTGCTGGCCCCCCAGGACCTCCAGTGAGTACCTCCAATGATCCACATCATGGCCTTCTCAGTGCCAGTCTTTCTTTCCACTTCACCTCTTGTTCACCTTTCTGTTCTACCTCCAGGGACCCCCTGCAACAGTGGTTGAGCCCCTGCCTATCAGGGAGGGCAGGCGGAAGAGAAGAAGGGACTCAGATCGACAGACAGGAGGAGCAGCCTCATCCAGGGAGGAGGATGTGGATCTGGATATGGAGGAGTTCCTCCAGGGAGATCAGCCTCTGGAAGATTTTGAGGGAATGGAAGAAGTCTTTGCCACGCTGTCTTCCATGAAAACTGAAGTGGAGCTCATGAGGAGACCCCTTGGAACTTTTGAGAGCCCTGCCCGCACCTGCAAAGAACTCATGATGGTCCAACCTCACTACAAAGATGGTTAGTAGACATGAAACTGTGAACACACTTTAATGGAGCCTAATTACACATCTGTAAAAATGCACATATTGTTCAGCATATGCCCTTTTTATTTTTAATGCAGTTTTATCATTTCACCAACTACATATTGTCAACTTGTTATCCTAGATGTGTTCATTGTTTTTACATGCGGTGCTTGATTGGTGATCTTTTCGCTGTGCACTTTGTAGGAGACTACTGGATAGATCCTAACCAAGGTTGCCACAGAGATTCCATCAAGGTCTACTGTAACTTCACAGCTGATGGAGAGACTTGTCTCCACCCTGACAAGAAGATTGAAATGGTAAGTCTTCAGTCGCTTTCTGTCATTCTTTGCAAAGCTGACCCTAAAATTGTGCTTAACATCCTCTCTCTATCCCACTCTGTGTCAAGGTGAGATTAGCAGCATGGAACAAAGAGAAGCCGGGAAGCTGGTTCAGCCAATACAGGAAAGGCAAGCAGGTACAAAAAAAATCAAACCTCACCTCCTATTAATCTCCGTTGGCTCCAAATGTCAGGCAATCTTTTTAGCCAAATTACTCATTCTAAATGAGAGTGTTTGAATGATATTCATGTACATGATAGAGGTGTGATCATTTGTGGGAGTGTGTGAAAGTCTAGGCATATATGTGTGTCCATCCATATGCACATGACTGCATGTGAATGTTTGTGTTTATTCATAAATCTGTTCACTGTATAATTTGGTATTAACCTGTTACACCATGTGCAATATGAGAACTGACTTGATATTGCCAGCAGTTGATTGCAGCAGTCGGGATGACTCACACAAAGCCATTGGCAGCTCTGTCTCATTGACTCGCATTCAGGGTAGCATGCTCAGAGCACTGGCCTTTCATGTACACCAGATCAGAGGTCTCATAACCCTCTTAGATAATCACAGAGCTGCCAGCACAATTACAATTTACTGACTTTCTCACACAAAGTCCTTGGATTTGCTTAGGGTCTCATTTTCTTTCCTTCATTTTCCTTCTTACTACTTTACACTCTTTGTCTGTTTCGATTCTGAAGAAAATTTGCTATAACCTTGCTCATTTAAACTGCTTTATCAATACAAGCTAAGATATTGGTAACTTCAGTGATGGAAATTAAATAAGACATAAATTATAGGCTCAGTTTTTCTATAATGCATATCTTGGTTTTGCATTCATTTCTCATCTAGTGAAATGTTGTGTCATTTAAGTATAAAGATGTTTTAAGTATAGTTAGTATTACAATTACAGACCTACAGTACACATTACATTTCTCTACCTGTGTTGCACACTACTACCTGTGTATCTTTGTCCAGTTCTCCTACATTGACATGGATGAGAACCCTGTGCATGTGGTTCAACTGACCTTCCTGAAACTACTGAGTGCCACAGCAAAACAGAGATTCACCTACACCTGCCAGAACTCAGCAGGCTGGTTTGACAGCGCATCACGGTCCTACCAGCATGCTCTCCGCTTCCGGGGCAGCAATTATGAGGAACTGACACAAGCCAAAAGCCCCTTCATCCATGCAGTGCATGATGGATGCCAGGTCAGTGCTGGGATATGCCAGGGAAATAGACTAGTTGGACAAATAGGAATTTGCCTTAATGAGACTGATGTGTATATCAGTTGTGTTACTGTTGTCAGCTGGTGCATGATTAAGTAACAGGGTAGTTATCAAATCTCTGACTTGAATAAGGATTTAGGCAAGAGGAGCTAAGTTGAAACCAAGTAAATTCTAATTATGACTTTAATATTTCTCTTTCAGCTCCGCAAAGGTCAGGAAAGGACTGTTCTAGAGTTTGACTCCACCTCAGCAGAGCTGCTCCCTCTTTTAGATGTGGCTCCAGCAGACTTTGGAAACAACAACCAGAAGTTTGGATTTGAAGTTGGACAAGTATGCTTCAGTGGTTAGCACCTTGCCACCAACATACACAAAAAAGACCTGCACATCAGAAACAAACTGGACTTTTACCGCTGCCCCAAGCAATATTTATTATATTATGTTCCTGTATGTAGTGGGTTTGTGGTATTATTTAAGACTTTTCATCAGCCAATGAAATATGTTCTATGGCTTTACAACAAGGAGAATGGCAAGAAAGAGGACATGCAACAGTTGGAGCAAAGCACATTTACCAAAGGGAAATATTCCAATTAGATATTTAATTTTAAATGTTTTTCTCTTCACTGTTTGAGTGTGCTGTAATTGAACCTTTTAGAATTATGAGGACTGTACCACTTGATGATGACCACTTATAAATGAGGCGGAGCTGTACAATCAAAGAACAGAAAGTGAGACTTTTCAGACCATGAATGAACTAGTTGATACCTAATGTTTTACAAAGACTGGGACTGAATAAATCAGAGACGTCGCCATACTAATTTGCATGCTCCGATTTCACTATAATGATAATTGCATAGCTGTTGTGAACTAGCCTAGCATATTAATTCCACACAAGCACCATAATTAATTTTCTGTGTGGTGGAATGATAAATTGTCCTTTTTTTACCCTTCAACTGCAGTTTGCTCAGTGAACCTTGATTAGTATTCAATAGACATAGCTAGTTATTGAACCCAACACTTACTTGAAAGGATAAGGTTGTTTCTTTTATTGAACTTCTTCCATCCTTGGGCTTGATAATAAGCTGTTGGGCCCTCCATGTCTTACACAGTATAGTACTGTATATGTCACACCAACATTTGTTCTCCTGTGTATGTACTTGTCATGACATATCTCAGCAACTACTTTGGGGATATTTCAAGGCAAGAATTAAGAACATTGCTAATTTAAATGTTCTCTAGCCTTAAATGCAGTTCTTTACACCAAAAGACATTTTACTCATCTTTTGAAAGCTGTTAAAGGCTGCTGACATATCCTGTTTTCATGTTTCTGCCCTACTCAGAGGTTTTTGATTCTCTGTTTTGTTCATATGTTGAATTTTGAACAGAATGTGTTGCTGTTCATTTGACATGATATGCTTTGTATTGGTGCTAAAGATGATTCTGTTATTTTTGTGTCACTGTGTTTGTATGTCTCTATGGGCAGGATTAAAGGACAAGAGAGAGAGACAGAGAGAGGGTTATTGCTCTTTCAGCAGCAAGAATCACCCTCAGAGGCTGGGGACTAGTCTACTGTGTTTTTGCACATCTTCTGGCTGATTGTGCCAATTTCATAGGGCCAGAAAAAGGAGGTTAGGGATATTTCAGAGCAATATGGCTAATCGCTTTAAAGAGAAAATCCAGTCTTAGACAGAATTTACATTGTGCGTTGTTACTGATTTTGGACAGTAAATTCAGTATTTATATATAAAGATCCTTAAAGCAGAAAGACTGGGAAAGATGATGTCATCAGGTGAAATATCTTTCTTTGAAAATGCTTATTTTTTGTATTGTAGAACTGTGAATCAGAAATTGTCCCCATAAACCAGTAAAATTACCATGCTTGCTTTTATAGTGTCATAGCTGTTAGTCCATTATTCACCGTCGGTGGAGCAGCACCCGGATTGGTTTTTAGATGACATTATTACTACAGTCTGTCTCTGCATGTCGGCTTCAGCCGAGTCTTCTTCAAATTAACAAATGGAGCTGTGAAACACTGCAGAAATTGACATGTGTATGTAAATTCCATTTTACGGTTGATTTTCCCTTGGGCAAATGAAATTTCTTAATGCTCTGCCTACCCCTTCCAACTCAAACAGTAGACTGTGTATCCAGCATGTATAATTTTGTAGTTCACTCCCACTGTTCTATTTGTATCATAGCATTTAAACATTCCAGTGATTAACTCCTCTCCTCCTGTCCTATCCTGCAGCCTCTCTTGTGTATAGTTTGTTGTACTAATTTTATATACTGTACAGTTATTCTTAGGACTTTATGAGCAATAACCCATTGCCTAAATGAAAAACAAATGTACAATGTCAAAGATGGATGCGCAAATAAAAACAAAGAAATCATTCTATTTTCTTTTTCCTCTCCAGATCTTACAGGGTATTTTGAACAATATGCTTTACATGAGAGCTTGCAGCTGCCTACAATGTCCACTCAAGAGTGTATTAGACAAACAAGACTCTTCATTACCAACTAGTTCTGTAACCTTCACTCAACAAGCTTTGTAATCAGCCTCCCCACACAGCCAATGCAATCAACTCTGATTTGCTCCTGGGTTCATTCATTTCAATATTTATTTCAAGTCCTGTTTCAGTCCTGCAGAGGAAAGTGGGGAAGAGACAGAAGAGAAGGAAGGATGAACACACAGCATACTATAGAACTATAAAAAAGCCACCCATTACCCATTGGTTTGTGGACTCCTGTTTTGAAGCCTTGAGTTTTTTTTGGGGGTTTTTTTTTTTGATTGTTTGAAGGCAAGAAGTTACTATTTCTCTAAGTCTATGGTTAAATGTGATAATTTTAATGCTAATGTGAAAAACCATTGAACCAGGCTTAAACAATTAAAACTAAATTAACTCACTGGAAAAAAACAAAAAAACGTCCTACTTCTTAGAGGGTCTTTTTGTACAACCAAACATTTCACAATGTATTTTTAGGTGACTAAAATATCAATTAACTTTGATGAACTAAAAACACTGAAATTGTTTTTGTATTGTATTGTATTGTATTGTTACACCTATATGAATATATATACACCAATATATTCACCTATGAATATAAAATTTCAGTGGGTGAGTTACATAAAAATTCACCTCTGTACAATAGTCATGAATGCGGAAAGTAGCTATGGAGAACAAAACTGTTTTGCTTTTGGAGTCAGCCTCGTTGGCCATTCAAGGAACTGCAGTTTTTGGCACTTCTGCTTTGCCTTCATTTTTTTCAGTCCCAGAGGTTGCAGCTTGGACGAGAAGAGAGCAGAGAAGGTGTCAGCATTGAAATGGCTTAGGATAAGAAATTCAGATATGAAGATTTAAGTCTGTTCTGGAGATAACAAGACCTCTGCTGATGGATATTTGTGAAAGACAAAAGGCAAGTGGCAAATGTTCCAATAATGATCTTATTTTTACCAGAATTCTCTGAATTTCATGTCACCCCCTCACATACTTTTTCTGTGCCTTGTCTGCCTATTTATCTCTGTTGCTACGCCAAACACACATGCAATAATTGCTTTTTGTTCTATTCACACANTCTCACACACATTAAAGTAAGGCACTCATCCCCTATGGGGCCCATTGTTCAAGGTTAGCGTCAATGGCAGAATAAGGGTTACCATGTTATTTTTTTCTCCATTCTGCTCGTTTCCACTCAATTGAATTTTAACCACACTAAGCTCTTGACCAGAAAAGGTCATCTGTTGCCACTACCTCAGAATAATGATAAAGCAGAAGAGCAGTGTGACTGTGGATACTATATTTCCACAGCACTGTGCCCTTTTCCATTTCCATTCAACCCTCTTGTGACCACCATTCCTGTGACATTATTCCTCAAACATCTACTTAGAGCTAATAATTATCAATACCATCACCGTAGTACTATTTACAACTGTTGTATCAGTGAAAAAAAGTCATTTGAAAACCACTGATACACAGAATTTATGAGAGATAAACAAGGTTGAGCAAAGTAATGAGAAAAGTACTGCATCCACCTGCTCCTGGAGCTTTGCTCTATGAAAACCAATGGATATCTCCTATGTGAGAGAATCTTCATTTTAAGCTCACAAATATAAACATGCAACATACATGCAATAAGAGTCTGAATACAAGCTGTAATGATCTCTGTGTCTAAGCCTTGAAAATAAAACAATAAGAGACTCTTAAGCTTTTGTGACCCATTTTACAAAAAACATGCATGTGGTGTGGGAATGATGGTAGAAACAGGAAGACTGCGCTCCAGGGCTAAAAAAAATGGTCCTTTGTTTACCCCCTTCTGGTGCAGTAGTAAGGGCAAAAGTTTCTGTGCAGCAAGGAAGGACAGTTTGCTCTGGTAATTAGCTTCACTGGCAATTGACTTCAGTCAAGTCCTAGATGGAGAAAGAGTGATTTGTCGTGGATGCCGTTTTTTACACTGAGGAAAGTCCAACAGTAACAGAAATATTTTCATTTTCGCACTCTATGCACTTTTGGATACTTTTTGCTGTACAACCCTATAATGTAACAAAGTTAAATATTTAAAGCTGCAGTGAGCACAATTTACTGGAATCTAGTAGAAAATACTTGGCAGAGATAAAATAATATTCATATGTCTCCTTTAGTGTGTAATCACCTAAAAGTAAGGGTCATGTTATTGTTAACTTGTTCTTAACTTGTTCTCTGTGTACAAGTATTTTCTTTCTGCACAAAAACACAAAGGTTGATATATAAAATCCATCATTTTGAATAATTATAACTTTTTGTCCCATTAGCACCAAAACAAAACACCCATGGTCAACATACACAACACTTTCCAAACTGAATTATTGCTTTCTTAATTTTGTTATTTAAATTTTAATTTAAATGCCTTAACCTGGCAAGTGAGCTTTACACTTACTGAAGTGTAAAACAGTTTTAAATAGCACTTTAAAATGAAGTAGGCGTATATGGATTGATTGGTATACATATATACAAAAGTATTCTGATATTTTATAGTTGCATTTGAAAGGAAATTTCTCTTTTGACATTACTGATTAGGAGCTTGATCTGGAAGACTCCATTCTTGAAACACTTTATGCTTGGATGCCATTCGTACAGAATTGTTGTAATATCTTAGTTGTTGTCATAATAATAAATACTATCTATAATGTTTTATCTACATGGTGACATACTGAAGCAGACACACTGTGATCTGCAACCCTTATCTGGGTTATTTACAGAATATCTATGGTCAGCTTGTCAGTCTTACATACAGATGTGAAAATGTTATCTCTGCTTGGCAGTTTTACATTACTCTTCACTGGTATTTCAGTACAGATTTGAACATAGTTGTTGGTCTATATTCTGCATTGATGAACTACTTTTAGGCACAAAAGTACATTAGTGTAACTCACAGGCAGCAGGATCCTTGGCTGCTGCATATTGGAAAAAAGGTTGTCTTTCTCTTTCTATCTTGCGTCTTAACATTCCCTTTAATCCCCCCACCCCCCCTCTTTCTCTCTCTCCTCATCATGCTCTTCTCACATTGCTGTCTCATTATTCCAGAGCTGAAAATNTCTCTCTCTCTCTCTCTCTCTCTCTCTCTCTCTCTCTCTCTCTCTCTCTCTCTCTCTCTCTCTCTCTCTCTCTCTCTCTCTTTTGCTCTCTCTCTCACTCTGTAGGTTTCTCAGCCCTCCGCTCCTCTCCGGTGACATTGATTCTAACTAAGCTGAACATGTCACAAAGTCACAGTGAGAAATGAACAAATTAAACAGACGTTCAAATTAATGAAAGAGAGTCAGTGGGAATATCTACATTTCCGGATGAACAGGGACATTCACTTGGTCTCAACACATCTACCCAAATCCGGATGTTGTGTCACAGTAGATAACAGCAGTCATTATTTTCCACACCACTGATGTGTGTATGGGTGTGCATGCTTGTACTCAGTTTAGCATCTTGTACTGTACAAGTATAATAACTGTAACTTGGATAATCTCTAGCTCTTGCTGAACATGCCCCTTGATGCGTGAGTCTTCTATATGTATTTGTGAAATAGTGAGCATTTGCAGCTGAGTAGGGGTTCTCTTATTAGTGTGCATGCAAGCACCTCTCCTGCCAGGTCCTATCCACAGCTCCTTTATCTCGGAAAGAGTGGGGGAATCATTTCCGCAGATGCCTTTTCCATCAAAAGCACTTATCGACAAAGCTAATATTAGTAAAGCATTTTTTTTTAAATGACTTGAAGGCTGGGGAGGCTAATAGAAATCTCTGGGCAAGTGGACAAAGAGCTTGGTGGCGGTTCAGAAACCCAGGGCCCTGTGTGTTTGAGAGAGTGTCAGATGATTATCTGGCAGACAGAAAGCCCTGATTCATATATAGAGCTTGAGAACACCCCTACTGTTTCCAACAAACACAAACACACACACACAATTACACACACACAATTACACACACACACACACACACACACACACACACACACACACACACACACACACACACACACACACACACACACACACACAGACTCTACTCCCAATTTGTCATCTGCTGCAGCTTTCCGACACAACTCCTATCACTATCACTGGCACTACCATGCCATCCTCACTTAACTTAATCCTCAGTGAAAGGAGGACTGAGTTGTCTCTTAGCTGCCCAAGACAGCCAAAGTAATCAGTGCTGTCTTATTTACCAGAGTGGGAAAGGGACACTGTGGGAAATAGGATGGGGTGATTGAGAGAGCAGGAAGAAGAAGAAATAAAGCAACAGTCATTTAGACAGGCATGTGTTGTATGAATCAGTCTGGCCAATTTAAACAAGTGCAGCTGTTTGGAAATCCAAGGCTGACAGTGTTAATGATCAAACTTAGCCCTGATCAGGAAAAAAGGAGGAGTAGTAACAGGAGATCTGTATTCCACTTTGTGTGTGTGTGTGTGTGTGTGTGTGTGTGTGTGTGTGTGTGTGTGTGTGTGTGTGTGTGTGTGTGTGTGTGTGTGTGTGTGTGTGAGAGAGAGAGAGAGAGAGAGAGAGAGAGAGAGAGAGAGAGAGAGAGGTAACTGCATGACCCCATCACTCAATATGATGATATTTTCCCCATAAATCACATGAGGTAGCGAGGGAAAGAGCATGAGAGAGACAGAGACTAAATGATTCAGCTGCAGGAGTACACTGGCTTAGACCTCAGCTGAAAAGCCAGGGAAACTAATCATTTCCATTCACCTCTATGAGTCTGCCTGCTCTCATCTGTGGTCCTGAATGCAAAGAAATTCTCATCTTCTCTTCAGCTCTCACTCCATCACCCCCCCAATCTCCTCACCCCAAATCCCCCACCCCTTCTCTCTCCCTTTCTGAATGATCAATGCATCCTCTACTGTATTGGTTCCCATAGCAGCACTAACACGGTAGTTATTCTATCATAGAGAATCAAATGTGGCAGCATTTCATGGTCACCTGGACACTTTTCATAAATCTTGTGAGGTAGAGGCAAACCGCAGAGGGAGCAGAGCTTGTTGTGTGACGGACAAGTAAAGAATTACTATTCAAAAGCCTCATTTAGTATAAAGAAAGATTTAGGCAAAAAGCCAGATGTGAGAGTGCAGAAACTCATATAGTAGTTGCAATGTAATGTTTTTTTTTTTTTTTTTTGTAGGAACAATTGCTGTGCTTCTACCAGCAAGAGAAGGCCTAGTATATACTTACTGAGGGCATAAAGTGCATCCATCTCTCTCCATTTGTCGATGCAACCAGCAATGTTTGAATTAAGCTTTCATATGTTTCACAGTAATGAGTACAATTGGGCATGACTCTGCTGCTCTTCAATAATTCAACCAACCTGAGACATGAAGGAATATTCTGAATCTGTAATTGGGAATTATTCTGCAGTTACTATTTTTCTATGTCTTTCTCCCTTCTTTGCAATTCAGGATCAGTTTTTCTCCTTTTTATCATCACACAAAAATGTATTAATAGCTTTGACTTGGCACAGGGTGAAGTTCCTGCATGGCACAGAAGCAATTAGTTGGTAACACTGTATCACTTATAGTCATCACAACTGTTCTTGCATAATGAATTAGATTTCTTTCTTGTTATGACAGAAGCAACGTCCTTTGGATGATAATTTCTCAAATCAACAAAACATCTTCAGTTGAAGAAGGCGGCTATCTGCCAGTGCCTTCTCTAAAATTCATCACTGTAAAAGTATGTGAAGTTCCTCAGTATTCTGTTCTGTCATGCAAAGAGAGAAATCCCAGGCTTGACCTGGTTACTGGGATATAGTGTACCACTACAAAAGACAGAAGGCAGGCCGATGTTAACATAAAGCCACTATCTTTAAGAAGCCTTCATGCTGGTGTTTCATTTTCTTTGACTACCCCACATACTGTGCAGCACAAACAGAGGTCTTTAGTTAAACCCCCAGTTCTCTATCCACTTCCTCTAGGACACATCAAACAGCCATTTCTAGTCAAGTCCCATATGCATGCCTCTTTCAGCATCAGATGAAAGTGCAACGATGTACTGATTGAACGCTTTGCTGCGTGAATAAATAAAAATCTACTCTGTTTAAACCACAACGTTTCAATTTGAATTCTATTGAAGATGTATGCTCCATAGAGGCTCTGTCCATTGTAATTTTATTCCTTTTTTTTTTTACATCTTTACACACATGTACAAGTATTATGATCACGTTGTAGGATCAATGTATGCTTATGTTAGAGAGACTGTGTCTTGATGTGTGCGCCTATGCTGCCGCAGTGCTAATGAGAGACTAGGGGTTTCAGGTGCTGGTGCTTTGAGAGAGGAGGTGAGTGACAGGGCTCATGAATAGTGATGGTCGACAGCTGCTCATTAACCAAGAGACTGTCTGTCAGCCAGCAGACTGGAACAGCAGCCCTTCCCCTAATTCCCCTATGAGTACACACTCTTGCACATAAACACATGCACAGGCATGAAAATGCATATGCACAAGCC
>JANJYP010027204.1:0-10046 GCA_024605115.1 Rastrelliger brachysoma | reverse complement strand
AAATGTTGCTTTTTACACAGTGCATATTCTTATCCACCATTTTATTAATGTCACATACCATCCCAGGCCCCTAGATGACTCCTATTGCTTTCGCCTTTATCCACTGAATGTCACATTATGTCTGTAGTTTCTGTCTTATTTTGAAAGATTTTCTCCTTTTGTGTGGTTTGCTGATTTTATCGCCTGCATTTCCCCACCTTTGTTGATTCCTCATATGTTTCACCTGTGTCCTGTTTCAAATCACTCTTGGTTTGGTCTCTGTTAGATTCTCTCTCTCGCTGTTTTTTGTGTAGTATACTTGAAATAAAGACAAATTCTTGAACCATGTTAGCATTCTCTGTGGTCGGATCCACCTGCTCTGCTTTCCATTCGTGACACTGAACTGCTTGGTGGGTTAAGTATAGCTTCTCCAAGATGACTGGAATTGAGACGTCACGGTGAGTTTGGAGTCAATCGCAATCCGGTATTCAACTCGCAGAACTGTAAGTGGTAAAAAGCCATTTTAATTATTTATATTTCCTTTTGTATTCTCTGGCAGCTGTCTGTGTTTGACTCTGCCAGTAATCAACCAAATAGCTGATCAAAGGTCATGGTCAGTATTCAAAAGTGATATCACAGAAATGGAGTGTCTGTTTCATTTCTTGCCTTCATAGTGTCAAAAGTCAACTTCACTTCCTTGTATGGATGCTTTTCCACTTGTACTGTTCTGTGTACTTGTATCGTCCATGTGCAAGGTTCATATACAGTATAGTTGTGTTATATGTGTGTTATAATACCACTGGGTCTGACCTTGTAGGACTTATAGATATTTATGACGTATTCAGACATGAGACATATTAAATTGCCATCAAATATGTTACAAGGTGCATATCTGAGAGGATACATTGACAGATAATCTCTTGAAAGTAGAGTGAAGAAATAATAATTTATGAAAAAAAGGAAAGAGAGATATTCCTGAGTACCACTTTAGCACAACACATGAAGAAACAAAGTGGAAGCGCTGTGGAAAATGTGCTGTCATTTAGTATCATTTTCTGAATTCTGTCTGGCCAGTTTTATAAATACGAGGCCAATGGAAACAAGTGCCGCTGCGGACTCCCAGATATCCCAATATTACTGCACTTTTCGAAATAAAACAGGCCAAAACTGAAACCAACCAACCTATCATCTTCATATAAAGTTACGCATTCTCTTTATCAAGTACATTTGCAGTGAGCTTGAGTGACTCATCATTTTCACAGAGAGTATCCCCAGCACACGTCAGAACTCTCCTCCCCTCACCATCACCCTTTCACCCCAGAAGAGGGTTTATATTCCAGTTCAGTGCAATACGCCAACAGCCCTCAAGCCACATAAATGCTTCTTATTTTCACTGCAGCCTCTCCATGTCTCTTTTATGAGGGTTTTGCCAGAGCAGGACGGCTCTTTGGGTTTAGGAAAGAAAAGGCCCTGCAGCTGCCAAAAACGATCGGTGGTTGAGAAACAATGGCACGCCCTGTGTGATTCTCACTGCTCCTCGAACCCCAGACGTCCTCCTTGCTGTAATCCTTGGTTCCTTTTATTTGTCAGATCATGGTTGCCTCCTCCAATTGGTTGTGTCAGCTTTGGCCCAGGAACACTGAGACGACCTGACCAACATGGTTGTTCTCCTTGCCAAAAGGACAGAGAAGAAAGGGAATGGGAGAAATGCTTTAATTGCTGCAAGAATCTAGACAGTTTGGGAAAATTTGTTTGAGAAATGTGCGGGTAATAAGACAGAGGCGAGGCGAAAAGCGGCAGTGTGATCCAGCGGACTCGAATTCGCTGCACTTCCACTTGCGACTTGTGTGGCAGACACTCCTGCCTGGGACGCACTGGGACAATGGCGAAGAATTGAGAGCAAATATGAAAGTGTGGGTGAGGTTGTGTTTGTTACAGCGACGTGGATGGTGGCGGTTATGTAGATGCAGAGGAAAGCCACGGTTAACCGAAGCTGACAGATGAAGAAAGGATTTCAAGTTGAGAAGGGAAACGATGAATTAATGTGTAATATGATTAAGCAGAGCAAGTTCTCACAGACATTAAGTCAATACGCCACAGCCTAATTACGCTCAGAAGTTTTATTCATTTATTCAGATATCATGTTAAGGACTTGACGTAGTTTGAATCATTCTGAAATATTTGAGATAGTATTGATTTTTTTTTTTCTTTTTTCGGCAAGTGATCCTGGAATTATTATTTTTACGGTAGCTGTTACTGTGGAATAAGTGCAGAAAGCTGCTCCAGCCCCACTGCTTTGGGCTTACACTGAGAGCTGTGAAAGTGATTACCGCTGTGGTTTTTGTCTGCATTTCAAACCTCTGAAGCAGTTTCATTCACTTTTCGACTTTGACAGAAAATATTTGAATAAAACACAAAATTGTGTCATCAAATACCTACAAACTCATTCAGCTCCGTGAGGTTCGGAGCAAAGAGACATTACCGCCCATTTCAGTGAGTTTATTGGAAGGGATGCGTGGGGAGAACAAGATTAATGGCTTTAACTTTATCTTGGCAAATCAAATTCCAATAAAGCTCAAAGAAAAATTAAAAACTGGCCAGTGCAAGCACTAAACTGTGACTTGATTGATGCGGGTTGGGTAGAATAGTTCCAAAAGACTGCAGGTGATTCTTTTACAACCCGATATCCAATTCAAACTAGAGGTTTTATTAGCGGACGGTTGTTGATACAGGGACGCTCATTTCCTAAATTAAGTGCGGCTCACCTGGATGTGCCTGTCAGGGGGAAAGATTTATATTCTTCTGGTTTAGCATTACTGTATATAAACTTCTGGATATTTAATTCGAACCCCTTATTCTTTGTTAAAATCACAGATAATTTGAAGAAAATTGGTCCCAACAAGCTGGACTGATGGTCATATATAGAGCACCTTTTATGACTATGTGTAATAATGCATTTAACAGAGATATAATCATGACCTGTGGTTAGTTGCAAACATTTCTGAATAACATCTTTATTCACAAAGTTCAAGCAGTTCACTATTTTCTTCAGGATTTAATATGTAGCTCAAAGACACTTCAACAGGGTGACGTTGAGTCTGACCAATACCGACTTTGTTCCCCTGGAGTCATGCTTTGCACAAAGAGAAGCTTTTGTTTGATAGTTTGATAGTTTGATGACTCAAGTCTTTCTGGGTAAAGAAACCATCTCATGTCATTGTGTATAATCTCTAACTTTTAGGGCAGTACTCCAACAGAAGAATTACGGTTATAATAAGGTTCTCTCTCTATCTTTATTGCTGACTGCGGCTCTCTCATTTTCTTCCCAGTCTCCCATTCATTCCTGCTGTCCTCCTTGCATCAGTGCTGTGTTGTGTCTTACATTTGCATTTTGGGGGAGTCATACAGTAGATTGAGCTCTTCTGCCTCCTTTATTGCAGGATGCCCTGTTGGCTGCGGGGTTCAGGGTGAGGGCAACTTTGTGATGCCTGCAGTATTAGAAGTACTGATAGGTTAGGCCAGGGGAGGCTTGATGGATGGAAACCATTAAGGGTGTAGGGCCCCTTCAGGCTTCGGTCAAAGAGGACCAACAGGGAGCAAGACTAGATAAATATGAATGACCTGACAGGAAAACATGATTGTAACCTCAATAACCCCAATGAGACCTTGGAACATTTTGTAAACTCAGTATAGAAAAAATATAAATGCAAATATCAACTTTTTCAGCATCTTGCAGACATATTTTCAACATGTCGCACATCTTCACTCATGAGTATTTAAATATATAACAACAGTAGGCTATGGGGGCATGGGGCATGGTAGGGAGTGGGGTGTGTGGAGCTGAAGTGGACGCTGTTGGAGGTGGCCTGTGGTCGGGTGCCAGTCAGGCCATCATCGGGAGAAGGCCATCCCCATGAGAGAAGATATCACCATAGCCTGGTTGGCTGACAGCTTCAGGGCCCTTATTGAAAAATCAATGTCCATTTGTGCGTCCAGCTCACCTGGCCGTCTGCCAGCTCGGCTGAAGTCACCTAATGAAGCCTGATCCCGTTACCTGATTCCTGATTCACTGACTCAAAGTGACTTTGCAGCTGAAGTCATCCACCCGTCAGAAATCTGAGTTTAACATGAACCATGCAGCATGTTGTTGTTGTTATTGTTTCTGCTGTTGTTTTAGTTTGCATACTTGTACTGTTTTCGGTGTGGAGTAGCATGTGAATATGCAAACCTGCTGGTCTCTGTAATTGCATGCATTCGTGAGGAACNTAAATGTACTTCTTTTTACTCAGCTCATATGCTGATGCAAACTCTTTTTAAATCATAAATAATAGTTTATTCTTTGCTAAATGTAGGCTACAATGTGTACAATTGTGAAGCAGTTTACATGTATTAATTGTTGTTTTTATGCCAATGAGTGAACTGGTTGTAAGATAAAAAATGAGATGTTTCCAGGTTTTCTCCATTTTCTGTAGCAGCCTATGTCCCTAGCCAAACCAGGGAACCAGGGACATCAAACCAAGGACGTTGGACATTGTGTGGCATTCATTCAACAACATTTATTTCAACATCATGTTGTAATTATGGAAATGAAAAAAAACTTGGATGCCATTGCATCCAATTCAATAATACAAAAGTGTTTAAAAACCAAACAAACAAGGAGGCCTTATGTCAGCCAGAGCCCATCTTTCAGTAAGTAAGTAATTAAACCCAACCTTCAGGAATATAAACATATCTTGTCGGTGCACAGTATTGTCAACTCTCACACGACCAGCTCTGCATTCATACAGCAGTCTTAAATAGTCCAGTCACATGAATGTTCATAAATCATGAAAATGGGAATCTTTCCCATCTCTCTGTGTGTGGAGATGGTTCATGAGTGCTCTGCCAGGTGAGTTGATTGGCACGGTTGTTGCTTATTGACTAATTATACTGCTTTTAAATGCAGAGGCATGCTGGACTTTGGATGACTGCTGCATACCAAAAGGAGATGGCACGATGGTCATCCAATATTGCTTTGCGAGGCTTGTAATTATTATTTGTGGGACTGAGTGACTCAAGTGACCAAACCGCATGCACCAGAAGATGGGCAACCAGGGGTTCACATAGATTTATGTAAGTATTTATTTGAAAGGGGGTGTGCATGCAGTTGTAATGCACACATAATACTTGCTAAAATACTTCCTTGGATTGCTTCTTTATTGTTGGCCAGGAGTTCTGCCCAGTTTCCTTCGAATCTCTCCAGTTCACCAAGTTGACTGATTTGTTTGGCAATGTGGCATGAAATGGCAGTTTCTCAGTTGAAAAAGCGATCAGTCCAATGATTGATAGGGGCACTAGCAATTAGCCAATCTGGATCCTCAGTCATAGGTCCATGGTTGTCAAACCATTGTCAAGCTGTGCGCCAGACCGACAAAGTAAAACTAAACAGTGTTCATCAAATATGATTAAATTCAGAAGCATATTTTTGTGTACTGTTTAGCTGCAATATGAAAGTTTGTCATTTGGCTGTCACCCTAAAAATAGACAAGCCAAAAACAAGCACTGCCCATCTTACAGTACATCATCACCACGTCATCATCTGGAGAAACTAGTGATATAATGAGCTGATAATTCTGTCTAGTATCAGGCAGCTGCTCAGTTGGATCTTCTTCATTGACTACCTTGACATGAAGCAGCTGGCTTTTTAGGAGGCAGATAATTCACCAATATTTTACCAAAAAGACATGTTTGGGGCATATTAAGAATATTAGTGGTACAGCATAAATAATTTGAGTGACAGAAGTCCAAACTGCCCAAACTGTTTTATTAATGTTGATGTAGTGAGGAATTTCACCCTAACAATTGCAGTGCTGTTTAAGCACTGGAAAACTTGGGTAACCCCTCTGTCTAATAGCATACCGTAAATGACTCATACCAGGATGGATTGCTAAAACCAAAATGCAGCCTGTATCCTAGACTATACACTGTACAGTAGATTGTAACTGTGGTCATCTTTTTGAGCTTTGTGGATAAACCACCATAATATCACAGCTGAGGCTGAGGCTTTTCTTCCAGTCACTCCACTCACAGTTTACCATTAGATGGATGGAAGGACTACACTATGGTATTGTGCATTGTGATACATTTTTAGCCCATGCAAAGACTGTGGTCTAATTGTGTCCGGGAAACCTTTCCCGTGTGTAAATGCTCGGCCACTCTGACTGATCATTATGTTAAATGTCAGCTGGCTTTAAAGTTGTGGCCGAGGCAGCTGAGCAGCAAAGCCACCCTTCTTGGGTGGATTACTACTCTCTGTGAAGTTTCATCTGTCTACGGATGAACGGCCGGCAGCGGCAGCAGGCTGTAATCCTTCGGGCCACAACAGCAGTGCCTGATCCAAGGTGGAATGAAACATCCAACTGTAAAACCCCAATCAGAATTAAAATCCTCGTAACTTTAGTGGACTGGGGCAGCAAACTGATCTGGTGGCTGTGGCATTGTAAGACACTTCCTGTGATTTTTATACTAACTGGCAGTATTGACAAGTAACTTAATGTAAAAATAAATGACACAGTAAGTTTACTATGTTTACATTTATGCTGATACTGTACTAAAAATTACATTAAGGAATAAATGAAAATGAAATAGAGTACTTTAAAGAGGACCTATTATGCACAAATCCAGCTCTATTTTTAAATTTATTTTTGGACTCTACTAGAGTAGTTTTGCATGATTCACATTTCAAAAGACTCCTTGTTATTGGCAATTTATGCAGCCCTTCAGTTTAATCTTTGTCTCTATCTTTTTTGGCATTGCAGGTGATGCAAACCCAACATGCCCTGCTATACTGCTTTAATACCATCAGACAGGACAGCAAAATAAAGAAAACGGTTTACCCATAATGACATAGGCCTATTGGAGGTACACTGGTTAACACAAATTGTAATAAAAATGTCTGTTGTCTGTTCTCTTGACTGATCTGTTAACCAAATAGCACAAAATGTTTTGATTTACGACCAATAATGTGGAGTGAAGTCAGATTTTTACATATTTCATAGTAAAAGCCACACAGTGGTATACCAGTAAGAAACTTTTAATGTGAAGTAGCAATAGCAGGATATGTTTGGATTATGTGGACTAAGCACATTATTTTCTAGTTCTTATCATTTCTAAAAACTTTCTATCATTTAGTTAAAAAAAAAATAGCAGTGATTACATGGCGCTCCCCTAAATCATTACGTAACTCACAAGGTCGACATTTTTTTTTTAAATCTGCATATTACAAACATTATCAAATGTTACAAAAACCACATTAAAATCTAATATGTAAAAAGCTTCTTTAAATCTGTAGCCAACTTTTCTGAAGCCAAGACCAAAAAAAAAAAAATTCAATTTACTGAACTTGACAATATTCCAGACACTGTAATTCTTTTTGAACATGGATATTCTAACTTTGGGAGATGTTAAGTCACCATAACGATAGAGTCTTTAAAATGATGTTTGTATTTGTCTGTAAAGTTCCCAAAAGCTCACCTCAGTTCACTTTGCAATGTGTCTGCTGGGCTAGCAAAATGGTAATGGCCAAAAAGGGAACATATTTGCTTGAAAACAGGAGTGTACAGTGAAAGCAATTCAGTCAATGCATCACACCCAGGTTCCTTCTTTGGATGAGCTAACTTTACCCACTTGATTACTTTGAAAACAAGTTATTTACAGTGAGTAAAAAAAAACAACAAAAAAAAAAAAACAATAATAATGATTCCTGCATTATGATTGGCATAATTGTTACTGCATTTTTGGGCCTAATATATAGTCCTGTGCTGTAAATAATATTTACATTAATTAATTGTTTACAAACTCCGTAAATTACTGTAGATTTCACATATAATTTTTAGTGTATGCTACATGATGCAGATATACAATCCCTCTATATCCAGCTGATTGCTGCATTCTTCCCTCCAGCCTTGGAGAAGAAAAAGGGCTTTTGATGATGAAGTGTTTAGAAGAGCATTCCTGATATACCTTCACTAAAGGGTGAGTCATATTGGGCAGGGAGAGAGGAGGAAGGAGGGGGTGAGGTCAGTGAGGGTGAGGGGGAGAGAATGATGGGGAGGAAGTTGCTTGACGAAGGGAGGGAGGAAGAGGAGGAGGAGGTGGAAGAGGGGGAGGAAAAAAAGAAAGAAGGCACCACTGAGGGCATTGCTCATGATAAGAGACACCCACATCCAGGAGGGAGAGTGCTCCGCCTTTAAAGCGACCGATGCGCTCAAAGTTGAGCTGGCATTCATTACCAGAATGACGTAGTCTGTCTGTACACCTTGTCTGTCCCCAGTCTGACCCTGAAATCGCACTGGCCCCTACCTCCTCTCATTGAAGGGGAACCAAAGGAGTTAGATTTGAGTCGAGTACAGTAGAAATTCTCCAACATACATGTGACATAAGGTTCTCTTGACAATTTCTGAAGATACTGGGAATGCCCATCTCGGTGCTTCCGTCTCCCCCCCAATGCCAATCCCGCAGCTTTGACTCTCCTGTCCCCCCTTCCTCTGTGCTGGAGCCTCACGGAGGAGGCAGTGTGTAATGCAATTTGGTTGATTAAAAGAAAACATTAAAGCACTACCTTATTGAATTTGACGGCACGTACGGATCCGGATCTCACCGGCCACTCTGTTTTATTGGCCTGGAGAAAGGGGATCACGTCATTCCCCATCACCCCCACCTCCGTGTACCACCCTCCCCACCCATGAGCCCCGCCTTCCTTCATCCCTTCCAGCCCTAGACAAACCTTGGCAGGAGGACGTCCTGGCAGAACAGAGATTTGTTTAGACCCCCTTCTCCTCTCTCTTGTCCGACTCCCCGCCCTTTCTCGTTGCGCCTCTTTAACCTTGGCCACCACAAGGGAAAGAGAGTGGGACAGAGTGACAGAGTGAGAGACATTAGAGAGGAATGAAAAAAGAGTGAGAGAGAGAGACCCTTGGCATCACTAAAGAGGAGTCATTTTGTTTGTGTCAATAAACAGGCTGATAGGTCATTAATCTCATGAGCAGATGGGTTAGAGGTAGCCACCTCCGTCACTGCCTGTCCAAGATGACTCATCCGTTGTTCCTTACAGGTTCCAAGTCTCATAGTCTATAATTTAGACTCCGACGTGCCTTTTGGGGAGGTAGGGGACTTGGGGACAGAGATGAAGAGGGGTGGTGTAGTCTTCAGTGAATATCAAACACCTGCCAATCTCTCCAGCTGAGGCCAAGTTTGCTCTCAGCTCACCATATCCAGTCCATTTATTAGAGTTATGGTGATGGGGCTGGTTCGCTCGGTCGTGTACGGGAGCAACAAAACAACTTCTGAATGGAAGTCCTGTGTTTAGATGACATCATCTGTGGCTGCTTCAATTATGCTGCTAGAAATGAATAACAGCACACAAGGGGTGACGTAATGTATTGGCAGAACTGAATGACACTGAATGTAGATTTTTAATCCACGCTAGCTTTGGTGTATTGTNGCTAGAAATGAATAACAGCACACAAGGGGTGACGTAATGTATCGGCAGAACTGAATGACACTGAATGTAGATTTTTAATCCACGCTAGCTTTGGTGTATTGCTGAATCTGAAGATTTCATTCCATCATCTATAGAACAGTGATAAAAGAAAAAAAAACTTTGCNAGAACTGAATGACACTGAATGTAGATTTTTAATCCACGCTAGCTTTGGTGTATTGCTGAATCTGAAGATTTCATTACATCATCTATAGAACAGTGATAAAAGAAAAAAAACTTTGTTTCTGGAGATGGACTGACAGCAGTCTTCAAGAACTCAACTTGAGATTGCTATTCACTTTTGTGTAAGATGATCCATATATCACTGAATAATGTCATTAGTAGGCTTCAGGCAAAGTTCTTGTCAGATGGTGGAACAACCTTGATAAACAACTGTTTTATGTATTTTGGGGGGCTTTGGGAGGATTGATATCAATTATGTCTTTAGGTGATGACTGGCCCAGATGAGATGTGAGAAAATACAATTATATGCCATGGTTTCCCGCACTGAGCCCCGCTTTACAGCAGCGCATTGAGGGAGGTAGAGGT
>JANJYP010027149.1:0-17188 GCA_024605115.1 Rastrelliger brachysoma | reverse complement strand
AATCTGCTGCAGCCATGCTATCTCACGCCAAGAGAAATATCCATCCAGTAGTCAGTTTGGTTTGTGCTGGGATCAGTGGTTCAGCAGCTGTTACAGATGTCCTTGCTTCATCTTTTGCTATTTTTCACCCTCACTCTATTGTACCTGTAACTTTGACACTAAATCTTTATAGACTATTGGCCTTGACGTCATAACATTGTTTAACTTGGGTCAATGTTTCCAGACCAGGCCAAGGCACTTGAGATCATGCTGCTGGTCATGGTTCACACACACACACACACACACAAACAAACACACACACACACAAACAAACACACACCCAGTTCTATCTGACTGTCAGATATGATGTATGGGTATTGCTGCTGGTGTTGTACCACTGACAGCATTGTCAGTCATACCTCAGTGAATTTGCCTGTTGATTTCTCTGGCGTGCCGCCTCCTCCACAGGACAAGTCTGAAATCCTGCAGAGAATGTTCATTCCTACAAATTGACATTTAAGTGGGGTGGAGGATTGTGAAATTAAAAGGACCTAGAAAGCTAGTCAACAGGCGTGAGAATTGATGTGTTATCACCATATTAATGGTGCTATTTCAGGGCAATCTTTGTGTGTCTAAGTATCCTGTGAGAAAAGCAAACACAGAGCAAGGAGCAGCTTTCAATCGCCACAGATGCATTTGATTGAAATGTATTCCACTTCCTGAGTATAGTGCATCTGATGCTATGGTTTCAGCATGCTGCCCCACACACGCACATACTGCTGATATGAATCACAAGCTCCATTTTAACTTTCGAGAACCAAGTATCGCTTCATTGTCAGCTTTGTTTTGATATTGAAAATGAAAATGAAATAATGAAAGTGCTCATATTTAAGTATTTAATGGGTTTTAAAGTACTTTGATGTAGTATTAATAAAGATAACCGTAAGTGAAATGACTACAAGAGGCACTGCTTTGCAGACATTGTGTTTTATGGCTTGTAGCTTGCCAGCAGTGTTCCTGAATGGGGCTCCTGCGGCCATATTATACACTGTTATCATCTCCACTGGTTCATTAAAGGGAGATGGGGAATGGAGGAGGGGGGCAAGGGGGAATCGACGTGTTGAGAGGACACAAACAGTCAGGTTGAGAAAGTAAAGTCAGTAAAGCTGGTCATTATTTCTGACCTCTCTCAATGAAGTGTCCTTGTTTATGAACCACAGATACAGAGTTCAGTATAATGACTTGCCCTCATCTATTGGTCATATAGTTTGTTCTGCATTTTGAAATCAACATTAGCAGCTTGTAGAGCAAAAGACAACAGCTGCATTGGGCTCAAACATTATGCATCATGTAGTTATGCAGCAGTAACACTTGGACCACTAACAGACATACATACTGTATATGTATATTGCAGTTTTGTTGTATTAATATTCTCAAATATTATCCTTGTGTGTAGCCCTGCGTCTTTAAAGTAGATTCCCGCACGTGCAGCATTAGCCTCTTTCAAGGTTAGTGGTGCTCTGCAGGAGTCAGCCTGCGCTTTAGTATAAGCCTAGCAGCAAGAGCCATCTAATTAGAAGAACATGCTACATACAGGCTAATCCTTGACAGATGCAGCATCAAAGGCTGCTAGGACTGAGCATGGTTATCAGTGGTTACCAAAAGTATATTTTGAATTGAGTGAAATGATAGCATAATTTCTGGAGACAGTACATTATTTATATTTCATTTCGTATGATTGAGCCAATGCCATATGGTTCCCCACCCCGTCCTCCTTTTTCTTCATTTCAGGCAAATAATCTTCACCCTAAGGATATTCTGCTGAGAGGAAATTTGATGTGAATATCTGATGTCTTCATGCTAGAGCTGTGGTTTTGTGTGTGNCTCTCTCTCTCTCTCTCTCTCTCTCTCTCTCTCTCTCTCTCTCTCTCTCTCTCTCTCTCTCTCTCTCGTTTATGAGCCTCTTTTCCATGGCGAAGTGTGTGTGCGTTATTTGATTGTGGACACATCCTCAAATACTGAGTTATTAAAAGCCTAGGTGGTTGTTAGAATCTGTGTTGGGTTACCCTAACTTCACTTGACAAGTGACATAACTGGAGGCTTGCGTGTCTGTTACTTAATGGCTGTTTTTTCATGTTGATGTCTTCACAGGGGTGCTGTGGAACCTGTCATCATGTGACAGCGTCAAGATGACAATCATTCGGGACGCCTTAACGACTCTGACCAACACTGTGATCATCCCCCACTCTGGATGGAGCAGCTCCACCTTCGATGACGACCACAAGCTGAAGTTCCACTCGTCACTAGTGCTGAGGAACACCACAGGTTGTCTGAGGTAACCACCTGATGCACACATTTGGCACTAGCACCCCACTGTGGACTTGCGATGCTATTGCAATCAACATGAAATAAGCTCATACCTCACTTCCCTGAAAATAGCTATGTTAATGTTGTTTCTGAATAAAAATTCTGGAGTAAACCAAAACATAAAAACAATAAATCTTCTGTAAATTGTTTTTTTAGGCCAATAAGGTGTCATGTTTGCTCGTGTGTATTTTGTGATTAAGGGCTTTAATATACTAATCTTTAATATTGAATAGTTATGTTTTAGTAAAATTGCTGGAATTTGACCTATGTTTCACTCAAAAATCATCAATGATAATGTTTCCAACTTCTCTTCTGTGGTTTCTACGTTTGAAGACATTATGCCACACTTGTACTTCAACCTTTAATTGGTGATAACCAGTTGAACTGAGTGTGTGTATGTATGTCTCTGTGTGTGCGTACACACATGTGTCAGTTCCTTATTTAAAGTAGAAAAGTGCCCTAATGATTTCAGTCTAACCAGACACACACACACACTTGATACAATGTTGATGGTTTATGGGGATGGTAAAACCCACATTACACATTCAAGTGGAACTCACACACAAACATACACACAGCTGTCATGTTGTGTATTTGCATATGCTCATTTGTTTGTTGAGCAAAGCCCTAATTCAAAGGCCTAATTTTGTGTGTGTGTGTGTGTGTGTGTGTGTTTTAAAAGGAACCTGAGTTCAGCTGGGGAGGAGGCCAGAAAACAGATGCGCACTTGTGAGGGCCTGGTTGATTCACTGCTCTACGTCATCAAAGCCTGTGTAAACACTTCTGACTTCGACAGCAAGGTATTGACAAAAACACACACTTGGCTAAGGGGAAAACATGCTGGCACATGATAAGAGGCTGTGGGGGAAATTCTACTTACCCTGCTTGAATCATTTTATTGCCCGTGTCTACTCGACTCTCCCAGCAGCAACTATTTCATATGCATCGTCACCTAAAGCACAACCCATAACACACAATGGTTGACATTCAAATACCGATAGACTGGCTCACTGACCCAGAATATTATATATTATCTTATATTAGTATTCTTATTCATTATTTTGAGGAGGGGGAGGGTTATGTGTTTACTGGAGACAGACCAGGGCTGGGGCAGTCTAAAATATTTTTTAGAGCTGGATCAGGGTCTTTCACCCTTATGCGAGTTATTTGTGAAACAGAATATATGTGGAGGGTTGAACTTATTAGTAATTATTTTTAAGCATTTTGTGATGCTTGCGCATAGACTGTATATTAATATTTTTGCAATACATATATTTTTGTAATATTTTGGGGTAATTGCTTCATTGCTATGTCACAACAAAGCTGATGAGGATCTTGCTTTTTTAATAAAATGAAATATAAGATTCAACCTCTGTCATTACATACCTGTAATTTGTCTCTTGATGTTTTCATGTGGTATGAGTAGAAATGAAATCAGATCTCCCAGACATGCATCTTTGCTTATGTATAATGTAGAGAGTGCATCCCCTGTGAACTGGGCCCTTTAATTTTATCAAAAATATGTGCTCATTGACATTCTGTGAAGCAAAGTCTGCACAGAACTCAAACAGCGTGGAATTAAATCCATTTGCTTTGGTCTAAATATTCTTTTCAGCAGGAGACCCTTGGGTTCCATATCTAATTGATTTGTAACACAGCGAAAAAGCGGGCCTGTGTGCCACACACTGGCTGTAGATACTGTAGTGTGCTGCACAGAGTTTATTGTATTGTAGCTTTTGTCATGGTGATTTTAGAAAGCCGCTGCTATAACCACCCAACCAAGCCCCTGTCTCATTCTGCCTGCCATCAGATTGTGGAGAACTGTATTTGCACTCTAAGGAACCTGTCATATCGTCTGGAGCTGGAGCTACCGCCATCCCGACTGGTGGGGGGGCAGGAGCTTGATGGCCTACTAGGCAGCGAGTCACCCAGTAAAGAAGTGGATTCCAGCTGCTGGGGAAGGAAGAAAAAGAAGAAAAAAAAGAGCTTGCAAGAAGACACAGTGAGTATTTTTTTTTAAATAGAAGATGAGAGCAAAAGTCAAATCAGCAAGCAAAATTGTCCATATTTATTATGCAATTATCATAAACTTAAAAGGAACTTCAGCGTTAATGGAATGAAAAGACATTTTTCACTCACACAAACCACACAAAAAAACTGTTAGTCATCTATCTTAACAAAAAGTCTGCATATGGGTTTGTAGCAGTCTGACTAAACTCAGCGATTGTGTGTTCAGTGGGACGGAGTGGGTCCCATCCCTGGATTCTCCAAGTCTCCCAAAGGGGCAGAGATGCTGTGGCACCCTGCAGTGGTAAAGCCTTACTTGACACTGCTGGCTGAAAGCTCAAACCCTGCCACTCTGGAAGGCGCCGCTGGGTCTCTTCAGAACCTGTCAGCTGGTAACTGGAAGGTAAAAAATGGATATTGGTACATTCATGCACACATACAAACACATACACTCTTCTCCTTTGTCTTTATATAAACTGTTACATGTGATGTCCTCAGAGAAAAAGCATTTATTCAAGTGGTTAAAAAGGATTTAACAGCTCACCTCCTCTGTGTCAGTGAAGTTGATGTCAGATTTACACTTGACACATACACACACACAAAAATGTGCACCTGAAGACCATTTTGGCTTGGCGTCTAGGAGCTCTTTGAAGTTTTAATGTGTTTTGTGTGTGTTTTTGGACAGTTTGCAGCTTACATTCGTGCAGCAGTGCGTAAAGAGAAAGGCCTGCCCATCCTAGTGGAGCTGCTGCGGATGGATAACGACCGGGTGGTGTGTTCAGTTGCCACAGCGCTTCGAAACATGGCACTGGATGTCAGGAACAAGGAGCTCATAGGTAAGGAATCACACTGTGAAACGTCTCTGATGTTTCTGTTGGGCTGAGTAGCCTGATACACAGTGATATATTGATGTGTATTACAAATGATTCAGCTAAATAATTATGTATATAGGATTTATAGAGAGATATGAAGGATAATTGAGAAATTGATACAGCAAGATAATTAGGTGTATATTTAACATATGTCTCAAGCAGTTTCACTCTTTTCATAGAGTTCCTTCTGAAAAACATCAATATGTTTTTTAAAATAACTTATCTTAAATAAATGCAGAAACAAAGCCAGTGCATTTTGTAACCACTTTAATAGCTGGGTATTATTTTTCTCTTCATCACACTCTGTGCTGTGAAACTGTCTCGTTTAATGAAAAACAAGTTTTCATGTGCTCTTGATGTGGAATTAATGAGGAGTTACAGTTCCAGCAAGCCAGGGGTGACATCTGTAGGCAGAGGGGGAAGACATTGCAGTGTTGGTTTTAGGTGTTTTTGGAGGTGTGTGTATTTATGAGTTTTTGCTACATGTATTCAGGTCCCTCAGCTGGGTTGCTCTGCAGAAGGGGAGATAGGGGAAACAATCTTTTTTTTTTTTTTTTTTTTTTTACACCTGGATGTGCACACGCCGGTGCCCTTGTGATGATAACGCAATGTCATTTAGGAAAATTGCCTACCTCGCTGCAGTCTTAAGGAAAAAAATATTACCATTTATGATGAGGGAAATAATTTAGCTTAGGTCACTGTGGCAGGCATCTACGGTATTTATACATTATGTAACACATTAAAATGCAGTGAATGTAGTACATGTGCATAATCTTTCCATGCATTCGCTTTCCTGTACACACAAACCTGCTGTATGTCATATTGTAGTAACTGCATTTGTCATTCTCCCTCCTCCCTCTCAGGGAAGTATGCGATGAGGGACCTGGTCAATCGTCTCCCTGGGGGAAACACCACCCTGCTGTCAGACGAGACCGTGGCAGCCATCTGTTGCACCCTGCACGAGGTCACCAGCAAAAACATGGAGAACGCTAAGGCCTTGGCTGACACAGGCGGCATCGAGAAGCTGGTCAACATCATCAAGGGCAGAGGAGACAGGTGTGCTACAGCAACACTGATTTGTCCCAATGCTTTTAGTGAGGGTGTCAAGTTCACACTGAACCTGGCACCAAAACACGAGCACACCCTCAAACTAACTATTAGAACAGCCATCAGACATACATGGCTGGGAGTTTTACACATACACACAGACACAAATATTTAAATGCTCAGAGAAGGAGAAGCCACCTTCCCTGTGTAGCCACAGGGAAGGTGGTTTTGTGTGCATTGAGACTACTGAGATTACCGGTCCCAGTGGAATGATGGAAAAGTATTTCTAGTCTGCTATATATTCAGTTGTGCCCCAGGTTAAAACAGAGCCTCCATTCAATCATACTGTCCAGCAATACTTAGAATGTACTTTACAGTGAGATTAAAATAAGTTATGTTTATGTGTTTGCCTGTTTTCCAGGTACTCTATGAAGGTGGTTAAGGCAGCTGCTCAGGTGCTGAACACACTGTGGCAGTATCGGGACCTACGTACTATTTATAAGAAGGTAAGGGCATCTTATAGGCTTGAAGGACTTGCTATGATTTTAAAATGATTTCTTCTCTGCAATACACCACTCTGTTTTCTCACCAAATAGATATCTCGCCACAAATTGAATTTGATGTTAACCACAAACTTGCAGGAATTTAAGTAACACTAAATAACAGTCTAAAATACACATGAGATTTACTTCTCCAATATGGCTTTATATGTATTTTTCACAAAACCTGTAAACAAACTATGATGTATAATATCAGTAGATTTCCTCTTTAAATAAATTGGTAAATGTGCCTTTTCAAGAATCTGGATGTACTGTGAACCACACAGCCCACGTGGTGCAGCACAGGAATTTTTCAATCATTCCCCATGTGACCAAAGAAAACAAGTGTCACAGATATTTTCTGTTTTTTTTCTAACAGGATGGATGGAACCAAAACCATTTCCTCACTCCGGTGTCAACACTTGAACGGGACAGGTTCAAGTCCCACCCTACCCTCCCCACCGGCTCCACTCGAATGTCCCCAGTCAACCATCCTGGTAGGTTCAGCAAGCTACTGACCTCAATGCATAAAAATAGCTACCACCAATGAAACAGGAAAACCTCTGGAATTTAATGTTAAAATGTGTTTTCTTCTCACAGCTGCCAGTGCCACGTCGTCTCCTGCAATGCTGGGAATCAAAGAGCATAGAGACACTATCAGAGATTATCAGAGAGCACAGTCAACTATGCAATTTTATAATTACCACGGGGACAACAGTATTCATAAAAACCAGTATACAGGTACTGAAACAATGCACACATCTGAAAGCCATTGAACGTTGCATAACACAGGTCTTTAAAATCTTAATGTAAATCATATCCATGCACCAGACTGCAATCATGTTACCCTCTGGCTGTCTCTGTGTAGGGAATTATCTATTTTATCCCTCATAATACTCCAAGCGGATACCATGGTCAGTCTGCTCTCTGCCAAGACAGTCCCCTCTTATCATCACCACCACTGTATGCCAGCTCTGAGACAGTCAGTTTAGTACAGAGCTCTTCAGAACTGTTTTGTGATGGAGATGGCCTACATAGCAGTAAAGTGGACTAGGTAACCAGTGCTGGACATTACAATGGTGCCATTGTTAGGGGACCCAAGTCGCAGCATGCAGACAGGGGCAGTGAGTGGGTACCCAGACATACTACGACAGGACAAGTGCTCTCACCAGCCTACGCTGGTTGGCAGGAGAGTGGGGAGGGCAGAGTAAACAAAATGAGCTGAAGCTTCTACAGTCCATGCACTGCATAGCAAAGTGGAAATTGAGTTTCTGGATTCCACCGGTTGGATAAAGTGCCAACAAAAATACCCATCCCATGGGCTATGTAAACAACAGAACAGCAGTGACCAACTCTATTATTTGGTGTTATTTCTCAGCCCAGTACAGCATAGCACTTCTTGATCCTGCTCTGTCTAAATACAGACATTTGCCCTATGGGGATGTGCACAGTTTTTCACTGATATGAAATGAAGTGAATTTGCATCAAGTTGTTTTTTTTTTTTACCTTTTTCCAGGGTCTGGAAAGCCTTCTCCGTATTACTACCCATCACCCACAAGAGAAGAGCCCAGAAGAACACAGGTAATCAATCTGAATAAATGTTTGGTGCTACTTAGAACGCTCTGGTGTGTGGGCTCTGATTCAAACTGCCTGTGGTGACCATTCAGGTCATTACACATACACAACTCAGTATTACTTATTTAGTTTGCGTCTGTTCATGCAAGTAGTAGTTTAGAACTTCCATGGACAATGACTGGCCACAGACAACATAACATATTAGAATCACATTACAGTTAATAGAAGTACACATTCAGAGTGTGTGGCAGGGTGGACAGGGGGACATGAAGATGCAGTCTTTACTGTGTATGTATCATTACTGTACTTGATTCAGACGTTGATTTAGGTGGATCAAAACAAAAAAGTCTGGGTTCAGTGCTGTAACTGACGATTATTGACATTAATGTGAGAAAAACAGAAAATATTGTGATTTTCCAGAAGCCAGTGAGATGAAAATATTTGTAATTTTTCTTTAATAAATGACTTAAGTAATCATTTCAATAAATTATTACACTTTAATACGCTCATTAAATTAATGACTGTCAATGAATACATTTCTTGCATCAGACTTATTTGGCACCATTTCCCAGACTCAGAAAGAAACTCTGGGTGTGAACCCACTCTTGGAAATCAGTTTTTTTCTTCCAGGAAGTGTTTGATAGTGTTGGAAATAGGTGCTTGTTTGAGAACTCTCCACTGTGCCGTATCCACCTGGCGAGGACGACCAACTCTTCCACCTCACTTGACTAATACAAAGAGACTGACATGTATTCCACGGTGAATAAAGGCGACGCTGGGAATGACCCAGCACATCAGCTATTGTCTGAGCCAGAGTGAATGTGACTGCTGGGATTGGGATGGTCTGGGTGCGTCTCAGGCACCTGTCACTGTGGGACACGTCCATGCGTGCACATTCAGACAACAGGCACAGTGAGAAGCAGGGAGGAAATCAGAGACTTCTTCTGTGGCCTTCATCTCATCACATTTAGACCAGTTAATGTGTGAAGACAGTCATTACCCGATTCCTACCATTTACCTTGAAGCTGTTTTCTGTCACATTAGTGGCAAGAGATGGGTGAGGTGGAAGGTGGTTAATGTGGTTGAAAAATGTCCATTCAGACAAAAGTGCATTTTGCTGAAACTGCTGAGACATTAGTATTTGTTGATACATTTTATTACCATCAAGTGGAAGACTGGTTTGAGGTATTGTGCTTTTTTGTGTTTTTGACAGTGATGGAAGAGGTATTCACTAAAAGGAATCATTTGACTTTTTTGGAAATAGATTTATTCTCATTCTTACTGAGAAATAGATACAATCGACATTATCACTATGAGGTTTCCTGGCAACCAGGGGACACTGCAGGGAGAGAATGCACCTGCCCAAGAAACAGTCTCATGAAAAGCCCATGATAAAACTGGCATTTTATACTTTGGTTTTATATGGATTAAATATTGAAAATTTAATATGTTAATTTGTGAATTTACTTTGGGAGAGAGACATTCATAATGCTTAGCTAACTATCTCCTGGTTGTGACTTCACATTCATCATCCGGACATGACAGTGGTATCAAACCTCTTATCTAACTGTTGGAAGGAAAGCAAATGAGCCCATTTCCCAAAAGCAGCAATGCCACAATAGAAGACCACTCCATTACTAGTGAAATTTCTGCATTTAAAAAATTTAGTTTCAAGTACTAAAATATTAATAGTATATGGAATTAAAGGATCATTAACACTGATGATGCCTTGGTGTGTAAACAGCATTTTAATGTGAGTTGGAGCCCATTTTAATAACTTTTATATACTGTCAAAGAGATAAATAAACCTGCAAAATCAGAGTAATGGAGTAAAATATTATTTCCCTTAGAAACCCCCTCCAGACATGCTTTTAAGAAATGTAAATAATTTAGTATAATTTGTGGCCATTATGGTTTTATTGCATAGGTTTAATTACCTGGTTGAAAATTCTTAAAATAATGACATCTACGCCAGAATCTACATGAATGGCAATATTATTCATTTTAAAGGTAGCATCTACAAACAAGGTGTCCCTTACTTCACTATAAGGTCTGTTGTGTAAGTAGCATATTGAACCATAATTGATTCCAAACTAGTTTTAATGTCTCAAATGATGCTCATAGGTCTTAATTTCAAATACAATGCATTTTTGAGTGGACGAAGACTTAAACTACAGTACTTGAGTAAATCTCTGACTCTGCTGCTGGTTCTTAATCACATTCAGTGAAACCAGTTCCTCACAACCGTATTGCCTCTTTTCCTTGCAGCCTATGTACTATACAGATGATCCAGGCCGGAGGAACTACGATACATACAGAATGTACCTGCAGCATCCACACGGCTACGATGACCCCTACATGGAGGAGGTCATCACCTACCCGCCCACAGTCGACTACAGCTCCCAGCCTCACGGACTGAAATCTGCCACCAACTATGTGGACTTTTACGCTAGCACACGGAGGCCTTCTTACAGGGCAGAGCAGTACCCCGGCTCTCCTGACTCCTGGGTATAGGTCTGGAAATGCTCATGTGTTTCAGTTAACAACCTCTTTTCATCCCTGATTCTCATTCCAAGGCTTTGAACTAGGGGTGGGGAAGCGTGGGGTGTTGTCTTCACCCCGCAGCACAAGTGAGGAACCAGGGAACACACATGAACCAACAAACGTTTTCATGAACTTGGCTTTAAGTGTTTGTTTAAAAGTGGATGTGTTTGTAGGGAGGGGAGTTCAGCTGAGTGATAGCAGATGGAAAGGATGGGAATGTGTGCCAAAGAAGGAAATCAAGGAATGTTTTTTTTTTTTTTAAGTTATTTTTTATTCAGTTGAGGAAGATGGAAATCATGCTGGGGAGGGGGTGGGGAAGGGGGAGGGGGGGTTCTGCTGAGAGAAACCGGACATTATCGTGAGAGAGAGACGTGCGTCCTGCTCTGTCTAGATGTTAGTTTTATTTTCTTTACGAAACTCTTAGCTGTGATAGCATGGTGAAGGTGTGAGTCATGTGAGCGAGGGTCTGCGATAAAGAGTCAAGATGGGGAATGTGTATGTGCTGAAGCCAAAATGGATCATGAACTCATATCTGTAACACAAAAAAAAAACACAAATAAAAAAAAATACTAGTAAACTAATGATGTTAGATTGTACAGAGGGATGAAATTGTATCTGTACTTAATGTCGAAGCTGTGTAATGCCATGGAGTCTTGTACATTTCTTTCATTTTATTGTAAATAGAGAAAAAAAACATGTTACCTGGTTTACACTCATCTGCACTGGTTAGAAAATAAACTTGTGCCATGTTAAAACTCTATAGATATATAAATATGAAGAAATTATGTGGGGAAAAGATGGCATCATAACACAACCATGCTCAAATAATAAAAAGGTGAGTTTTGTTTTTTAAACTGATGGTGTAATTGCGTCTTTTCACAGGTTGTGCACTCACATTTTCCTCTCCTTTCTTGGCTGCTACACAAACATAAGTGGAGAGATCCAAGCAAGAAATCAATCTCTACTTCTTCATCACATTGTATTTACTCAGGTACATGAATAGATGCAGGCCAGCTTTGAGGCAGCTGACCTGTTTCATAAACTGCACATGCTGAGGAGCCTGGAGCAGAACATTGACACTGCACTGTCCCCTCCAGATGGTGATGGGAAAACACATTTTTGAAGAAGATAATTTTTTTAAAAAATGCTTTTAAAATATAAATAAATATGAACTAAACTCTTGTCCTCAGTGGTTTCATGTCAACAATTTTGTCTACTAGGCCCACATAAACCAGTACCTGTGCAGTGTGTATGAAAGCTCTTTAGACAAGTTCATGGCTGTGTCTGCATGAATAGGCCTTAACACATGCAGGTAAGTAGAAGAGTGACTATACCACCGGAGGGCTGAATAAAATGGGGAACAAATTAATTTTCATTTCTCCAAACTACATCTCAATAAGGCGTGTTGCACAGCTGGAAAAAGCACAGGTGTTACTAATAACATTAACATGGCTGTCGGGCCGTGAGGAAAACTTGCACACTTTTAGATCTAGTCGCGGTTACGACGTTTTTAAGTGAGACACTTCTAAAAGAAAGAGTTGCATACGTGAATATAGAACTAATTAGAAATCGATAGTCAATCCGTGGCTGTTTCTGGTTCCGCTTCACCAGTAAACCACGCAGTAAACGCTGACAGAGCACCAGCCAAACCCTCAGAGAGAGGCGTTTCTCTAGCTGCGGGCTTCCTGTTGCCACATAGGACGTCATCTCAGTTTGAGCATAAAAACAACGGAGTGGGCGTAGAGAACAGTTTGGTGCTTTCACTGTGTTTTTCTCTGCAAAACTTTTCAAACATGGTGCAACAACTGTCCAAACCAGGGGCGATGGAGACACCTCTGTTGAAAGCTGGTCACCGTCCTGCAGGTAAACTGTTGTTTGGACTCTCTGCAATTGCTCACTTTAATTTAAAAAAAAAAAAACTTTCAGTCGGACGCTGTTTTTCTCTGCTCGACCCACTTACAGAGCCGAGTGAGCGTGACGCCCACTCTTTTTTTCTTTTCTTTTTTTAAAGTTTAGTTTGGTATTTAACTTTTAAATCGGATGGTCGTTTGCAAATTAATGTGATAATCCCATCAATCTGTGGTTTTGCAGCATCGATTCATTCACATGATTTTTTTTCAAGCAGGCCTGGTGAAAGTAACACTGTGTTCCCACAAACTGACTCTGAGTACAGAGCCTGAAATCAATGAATGCGTGATGAAGTCGTGCAAATAGAGCTCTTCACGAAGTTATACTTCTATCCCTACTTTAGTCATGCTGCTCTTATATCTTTTGGTTTTGTACATTATTGATGCGGAGTTTGAATGATACTCGAGGAAACTAATTATTTTTAGCTTTTAGTTGTTAGATTTTGTGTAGCCTATATGAATCACATTTTAACATGAACATCTCCTGGAGTCCCCCGGGAACCCAAGAATATACGACTGCAAGAACCATCATAGTTTATTTCTGTTCGAATATCTTTAGTTAGGCAATAATTAAATGTCACGCCAGAAAATCTTTAGGAAAGTTACTATTCATCTGTATTTTGTGTAAAATTAATCTTTACGTACATCATACAAATTGCAGCTTTTATCCAAAGTACTATCTATATCTAAAGTCTTCTGAATTACTGACAAGAGTGTCCCTATCCCCCGTGTGTGTGTGTGACACTTTAAATCAGGGCATCCAACAAATATGAAATCAATACATATTTCCATCCATTAAAACTGCGGGCAGAAATGGGTGCTTTTTAACTGGGTTCCCCCATCATTGCAATATACTGTTTTTATTTTTGTATAAAGTACTGATTAAAACAGAAAACAATGTTAGGAAGTAAGTCATTAATAAAGAGAGAGAGAATAAAGCACCTGTGAAATATGACGAGGTAAACTGGGTTCTAGGATTTAGGTCAGAATTTATTAAGGTTAATGGAGGACTGTTGAAAAGTCTCATTAGCATCTTATCTCTTATCCTGTTATGTTTTAGGTAGTGGTTCCCAAGCTTTTGGGCTTGTAACCTTTTTTTTTAAAATAGTGCTCTTATGACACCTCATAACAGGCTATGTATGGCTTCAGTGGGGGTGTGACTAATGAATATTTTAACCACAGACCCCCCCCCCCTCCCCAAGAGTTTTCTATCATGCATGACACATAAAAGCTGAAATTCCTCACTTTTTTTTTTCTTAACAATCAATTAACTTAACATAATGTGTGTTTGGGATCCCCCTGCATATTGCAATCTTTCAAAATGTGCAGAAATACTGGTTAACTCTACTTTCTATTTTCCTATGTAACATTGATTTTTAATATAGTTTTATTTTGTGGGTGAACAGTGAAGGCTGGAGGTAAACGGGTGGCCAAAAAAAGCTTGGAGGAGACTGGCACCCATGGGACTCCAGAGAAGGAGACAAAGAGGTCTGATAAACTGAGGTAGGTTCACAGACAACACCACCAACCCTGCATGTTTTAGGCAACTCCCCACTCCAACACACCTGATTATAATTTTTTTTTAATTCGTTAACAAGTGGCTGAAACTTATCAAGGTTTTGACAATAAGTTAATAAATAGAATCAGGTGTGTTAGTGGGAAGATACAGTAGCTGTCTAGAAGCAGGGTTGGTGACCACTGCCCTATGCAGGGGTGTCCAATCCTGCTCCTGTAGAGCCACTGACCTGCATGTTTTAGGTGTCTCCTGATTCTAACACACCTTATTCTAATAATGAACTCATTATCAAGCCCCTTAACAAGCTTAAGCTGCTTAGTAAGGAGATAATTATTAGAATCAGGTGTTAAGAGTGGAGAAATACCTAAAACATGCAGGGCAGTAGCTCTCCAGATCCAACCGTGACCTTTACAGCAGATATAGTGACATGTTTTCTGCATTGTTAATGTTAATTGCACTTGTGCTTTCTCTTTGACATGTCAAAGACTGACCAGTAAACATGTCTTTAAAGCATGTTGTGCGTGATTTACTTAAATGTGTGGTTTTTTTTTGTTGTTTTTTTTGAATGTCCTGCAGCAGGTCCCTTGCCACCTCCAACAGGATGCAACAAGTTGGTGTACTTCTGGCAGGAACTCTCGATAAGGTAAACAACGCTCCCCTTTTGGAAAACTTTGGAGACAAAGCAATCCAGATTCATTACAATGCCCAGGGTCTATAATAAATTCCTGCCTGTAATCTTCCACAGCTGAGCCATGACTTTCCAGAGACTCCAGTGAGTGTGAGACACAGCAAGGTGCTCCCCGCAGTGGAGAAGCACCATTCGCCCCGTACATTCTGCATCCAGCAGCCAAGGAAGTTTTGAACGACACGTTGAAGAAACGCCCCTAAGGGATCCTCGTTAAGTCAACTGTGAAAGACAAACATGAAGCGTTAAGACACGAGAGGGCGCTGACAGGTTGTCTGTGAAGTGTCAGTGATGTCAGACATTTTAAAGAGAAACATTAGCTTTTTTTCTGCCTGTGCTTGTTTGTGAGGATGCTATAAACCAGCATTGTGTCTTTCCTTCTGTTAAGTGATAAATGCTGTAGTTTTATTTACCAGCTGATGAAAAACGCATGGCATTTGGGTAGATGTATGTTTAAAGTGAGAATTTGGGGAATGTGAAGTGAGACTTGTCTTTTTCAGTGAAACCTCACTATGTATTGCTTGGCACTTATTAGATTTAATAAAAAATATATATTGCATGGCACCACTAGACTTTACTTTTTTTTTTGTTGCAATAAGACTTGATGACCAGTAGGTGGGAGCAAATGATATTTACAAACTTCAAGGATCAAATGAACCCTGATTATCTTGCATAAGGGCTCATTTCAAATGNTATTTACAAACTTCAAGGATCAAATGAACCCTGATTATCTTGGATATTTGCATAAGGGCTCATTTCAAATTTCATTACTTTTTCAAGTGTATATACTTACTAAATCTACATTCAATAACTGTTCCAAGTAGCACCAAAAATAAACTGGAGTTATTTAATTGTAGTACTCAAACAAATCCACTCTTGTTGGCAAAGGAAGTCTTTTTAGTATTTTTTTTTCTCTTTTTAATTGAAGGTTTCTTAGGATGTGCAGGAACAGATTCAGTTTACNAAACAAATCCACTCTTGTTGGCAAAGGAAGTCTTTTTAGTATATTTTTTTTCTCTTTTTAATTGAAGGTTTCTTAGGATGTGCAGGAACAGATTCAGTTTATGGTCTAAATGTTGGCACTCTGAAAGCTTCTCATAAAGGCTAGCTAGGTCTTGCCTGTCAACATGAACCACAGAACCTGTTCAACTTTCCTTGAGGGCAAACTGCTGAAACTCAAACATCTATAAAAAGCAAAACATGTTTAGATAAAGGCGCCCCAGTTTATGTTAGGAACAGCTGAGTGAAGAAAGTGTCAGCTCTGCAGTGATGTTAAATTCTACACTTAAAATCTAATGTATTTGTTTAGGGTCCCATCATTTCAACCCCTCTCTATATGCATGAAACAATATGGCCACCCACTGCTTTGTTTCTTTAGGACAAAATTCAGAAACTAATGTCTAATCCTGTCAACACTTTGTCTTAAAGCGAGACTGTGCAAAACACATCTGGATGCCTCGTCATATTTTTGTCATACCAAAACACAAAAACAAAGCTGTATTGTGTCATTACAGCTGTGGAGCAGCTCACCTCTGTGTGGGAAAACCGACTTACAAACCTTACAGGCGAGTGATTCTTTAATCATTTTCTGAGACACAGGCTTGGGGGTGAATTGTAAACGAGGTGGAAGATGGGAGATAGGAGAGATTGATGGCCAACTAGATTATAAACAGTTTCCTGGTTTCCACTTTACATTCCTCACCATGCTTACATTAAATGTTTCGCTCTCTTGTGTCTGTCATGTTGTGTTTGTGCTGAGGAATAAACCCTGCTGGGTGGCAAAAAACACTGAGGAAAAAGGCTGAAACATCCATCTTGATTCTTTTTTTTATAGGGACATTTTCCAAAGTAAGGTGGAGAATAAATAATATTTTCACTCACTGAATTTTCACATTATCCCAATGAAATGGCACAGACAGACAAGTTTTTTTGGGATTCATCCATTATTCTTTTTAGTATTTACACTTGTGTTTTTCCTACTCAAACATATCAAATGTGTGTCTCTGTGACAAAGGCCCATTCTCCTAAAAAATAAACTTTTAATGCATCATGATATTCAATAAAAGACAATGTAAAACGACCTGCATTTAGTTTTCTATTTCATTCAACTCCTACATCAGGGGTGCCCAATTCCGGTCCTGGAGGGCCGT
>JANJYP010027148.1:0-10626 GCA_024605115.1 Rastrelliger brachysoma | reverse complement strand
GGTGCTGAGATGATGAAACGAAGATTGTTGGAGCAAAGTTCTGTGCACTTGCAGGACATAACAGATTCAAAGTATAGTTTTATTTAAATGAGTGTATCGATGTGTGAATTTATACCTACAGTATATGGCATTAATATTTATTAACACCTCCTGGTTCATCCATTCATGAAATACTGCACCAAGAAACAAAACAGGGAGACTTTCCAACATTAGTCCATTTTTTAAATGTATACTCTGGCCATTTACCGTAGGCTGTGTTCAAATCTACAGTTAAATCTTCAGCAAGAACAAGTAACAAATTTAATACGTTGATTTTAATTAAAACTTGTTTTTGATATTTTTTTCAAACAAAAAAGTTCAATTACCTCCTCTGAAATCCGTAAAATCAAATATATCCCTTCTTCCTTACCTCTCTCCAAATTCAGAATTTGTCACTATGCAAATATTTTTAATTTCAAAAGTTTGGTGCTGGATAAAAGATGCCTCCGATTTCTTAACAAAAGTCCATTCTGGAGGCTTCAAGGTTCCTTAGGTCGTTTGAGTAAGTTGCATATTCTTCCACGTTTGGCTTCAGAGTCTTTGTGATGTCACAAATCATCAGGTGAGGTGAGAGAAACTTTCCACTTTCAGCAGATAAATATGAACTTTCTAGTGTCAAACTCTGCATGTAAATAATTTTGTACAGTGAAAATTAAACATCCAAGTGTTGAAACAAAAAGCAAAATATATTCTGACTGGAGGGAAATTTTCACCCTAGTTTTGATTTATGAAACAAAAGTTATCAGTACAACACATGAGTGTACTGACAGGTTGTTTCAGAGTCCCACAGGAAGCTGCTAACTTACTTATTACTGGAAAGAGAAAACTTATAATGAAATCCCACGACCGCAAGCAACCCTGATGAATCACATTACCCACTAAAGCTTCTTTCACTTTTGTCTCTGCCACTGAAAACAATACTATCCCATAAGGTGTTAAACTCCCATTGATGAGTGGAAAGATAAGATTTCACTTGGGGTCTTTGTGTCTTTGCTCCACCCTTTTTAGACAAGGACTCCCTGCTGCTGCCATAGTGAGGGCCAAAGCAGACATAGATCAGTCTTGACTCCACAACTACCACAACAATAACCAATACTTGACAAATGGACCACTCTCACATGTCAGAGCCACAATATGCTCATTGTCTGTCCATTTCAGTCACACAATCTCCATACTCACAGCATATGTGTGAGTCTGCGCACAAACACCTCCTATTCTCTCCATGCTTAGAAACCTGTTGGCCTGCCAGCACCGGAAAACTTGGAAAAGATCATCTGCTAGAGTTCATCATGCCTTGCATATCCTTTTGGCAGCAAGCACGATTGGAGAACAATCAAGACACTATTTCAAAACCCTTTGAGTGAACAGTGGGACGCATTATCTCATTTATAATCATGTGAAAGACAGTGTACATGCAATTTACTGATCGAGTGTTGTGCCTGTTTCCATGGATCCTGTTTATGATATAAACAGACTGCAAGGACTTGAGTCTCACACCCAGCGAACTCTACTTTTAAGTTACGGCCCCAGATGTGAATTATTCTCTCTTGTGGGTGATGTGGTAGGTAGCAAAGGATCCTAATCCAAAGCAGTAGATTTTTAAGTAGTGACATCCAGAATCAACTAATTTTAACATAAATCTGACACTGCTGAGTCATCTACCGAGGGGACTCGTAGAAGTGTTCGACTACAGTACGTCATGTCTACTGTAAAACATGCATCACATAACAGTAGCACATCCTTGAGTCTTAGAATTATGTTTACATTTTAAGAAAATAATGTAGCAAGGTTTCATCCAGAGTGGTTTACTGAACACTTATTTTAATGCCATGTTCACATCACGTTGCTTAAACTATAATTACAAGTTACGGATTGGGAAAAGATGTTCATGTCAAGTGCCGACCTGTAATTCTGAGTTGGAGCCACTGGGAATTTTTGACAGCTATAATATCTCCCACTTGTCAGAAACACTTTCAAAATTATCAACAAAACAGATGCCAATATGGCTACATAACCACTACTGTCAACAGTTCAAGGTAATTAAACCTGACATTACACACAAACACACAAATATTTGGAAACACACTGAAATGCTTTAGACAGTGTGTCCACATTTGCTTTAACCTGTTTAAAAACAGCCAGAAATATGATTGTTATAGACTTTTGTTCCAAACTATGTAAATTGTATAATTACAAATAATCTGACACACACTTTGTGATGAGTGCATGCAATGTTTGCAAATTGTTAACACAGGAAATCTGTCCTATCTATTCCTATCTGTGTGAATGCTGCATGACCTCCTTGGCATCCAGTCATAGAGATAATTTTGTTCTTATGTGTTCTGGTTGTGAAATCTCCACAGTTTTAGGACTGAGGTGTGTAGACTATCCTGAGAAATCAATACATTATTTTTGCAGCTGAAGATGCTTTTTCGGGTTAATCAAATGTCATCTTCAGTTCTCTATCTGATATGTACTAATGACATTTCATTAAATGATATTGTGCTGGGGTGGTGGCACTGTTATTGGTGGGTATCTCTGCGTATCTAGGTACCACTAGTTATGAGGGAAAAAAGAATTGGATGAAAGTATAAAGTAAGTTAGATTTCTTGTGATAATTTTCCTGTTTTTAGGTGTAGAAATTTAAAATACCACTACTTACATTTTAGATGTATCTCCCTATTTCTATCTATCTTTTAGCTACATAAATTCATAGTCACATCAAAAGATGATGTGGGCAGAAATGATTAGTTGAATTAGTCCAGTGTTGATCCAGCCAAAGGCTTCACTCATTAGTTTTTGCTCTCATTTGTGGGCTGGTGAGTAATTTTTAAAGTATTTTGCAACCAAAGCCTGACCAAAAATCCAAACATCGAAACTCTGTGCTGGCAGAATGATAAGTTCAGGCTGTTTTGAAAGCATCCCAGTGGGTGTGAATATAAATCTTTAAAAAATGTCTCAGTGACTTGTGCTTTGGTAAATCCTAAGTAAACAGTGGTTACCTGTGAGTCAGGCTCCATGTAAGGGCTTGTCTTGCCATCTTCACTAACTGTTGGCGACCACACTCTGTCTCCTGATCCCGACCTGAAAGATAACACCCATGAGAGAAAGAAAGGGGGAGTCAGATAAATCTTGTGTCATCAAGCATCCAAGTGTTGAAACATGCAGTCATTTTTGCTGAGAAGTATGAATTCTTCATTTCTGACAGAAGATCCAGTGTATTAAAGTGTAATTATTTTGTGAATGTGTGAATCTTTGAAAAGACGAAAACGAAGAGAGAAAGTAAAGACACTATTTCCTTTAATCCTCTTAAAATGACTGTAGGCCGGGAAAGATGATGACTTTAGCATCACATGATATCCCACTAACTGCTGTCTGATATTAGTGGTGCACATCCCATCTATGTGCCAAAACAATCACATAGCTGTAGTTAACAAATCGTACACTGCATTGGTAGCTTCGCATGACTGAGTGCAATGTATGTGTGTGTGGATATGGATTTACACATTTGGCAGGTTTTTACATTAGGAATGGAATAAAACTATGTTCTGGCTTCCTCCCACTGGCACAAAGAAGTCATCATCACATCATAACTCCACCATATGAGCTAACCAGTCTCTGGAAGAACAAAACACATTTACGGCCATGGACATTTCAAAGTAGTGATAACTGAATACCTGATATCTGAGTCCTCCCTCACTGTTTAGATTACCAGTAATTGACTCCAGTTGCATTCACTTACAAGAAAGAGTATGACTTACCGAATAGCAGCCATGATAATATACATTATTTACAGCACTGTTGAAAGGGCCTACTGTGCATGCATAAGCTCAAGTCCACATAACTTACTTTTTTCCTTTAAAAAGGCAGCAGATAAAATGCTTTGGTGAGGCTAAGGTTGCAATTTATTTCTCAGGCTAATAAAACATTGTGATTTATTCCTAACAGCATCACTTGGCATAATGTTTCACTTTCAAGTTACACATTGAAACTGTGACAGTTTCATATAAAAAGATCAAAAGGATTCTTTGCTTCATTGGGCTGGCAGGTTTTTGTTGCCATGGTGTTGGCTGCTAAATGGGAAATCATCCAACATCCAAAAGGGTAACACCGGGACATCACACGGAGTAACTAAAGGACAGCATGTGTCTTTGTGTGTGCGTGCCTCTCTTCATTGACCTACCCTCCATTTATTCACACCATCATCAACACAGACATAAAAACGATGAGTGTGTGCATGCATTTGTCAGCCCCACAGTGGGAAGACTTGACAACTAAAGAGGTGAGGTCATCAGACTGCAGCTGGCACAGCGTTGGCTGAGCTGAGGCAATGCTTCAGATATGAACCACGGAGGTGTTTCTATCAAGGACGCTCTTGAGGCGCCGAGTGTCTGGTGGACGAGCAACAGCTACTGCGTAGGATGACAACCCCACCCCCCCTCCCCTGAAGCTCCCCTCCGCCAATTCTTCCACAATCCTGGGACAGAAGGCCTTCATGTTTTCAGCTTGTTTGGTTTCGATGGTTACCGCACAAAACAGTCCATTGAAATGAGTGAAAGTTCAGTGTGAAGTGGCCTATTTGAATTGACATTTTGGAATTGAGAGACACAAACATGGAATTTNCCAGCTTGGAGTTGACAACATTTTACTATCGTGCTCATTATACTGAAGGTCATTTGAACAGAGATGTCAGTTGTTTACTTGAAATTTGAAAAACTATCCCACTTGAAAAATAGTTGTTAGCAGTAGTTGGTTGTTATTTGAGTTATGAGGGATCGTGCCTGCAACTGGATGTAACATCACACTTCAAATATTGAGCAACACAAATATTTTAGCTTCCAGAATTGAAACAGTTTCAGAACATCTGAATTGTAATGTAATATAAATGGCCACAGCAGACAGAAACAATCTGCTGCATACCAGCAGATCAGGGACAATGAACTGTATTGTTATTTTCTGTTAGTTGATCTTCTGCAATTGAGTCAATCTGTGAGGGATTATTCTGGATGTCTGGCAGGGATCAGGAACCTACTGTCCACATCAGACAAACTGCTGCTACGCATTCATCAAGCTGTTGATCATCTCTGTTACTCATTCTTTTCTTCTTTCTCTCTCTGATTCAATTCTTTTTTCTTCTTTGTTTGTTTTATTTCTCTCTAATCCAAGGATGACTCTAGCATGAGCAGTAAAACCCTTTCTAGCATGGAAATACCTTTTTTCAAATTTGATGATTTATAAACCAGATCAACATGACCTTTGAGGCCATACAGACCTAGATTTTTTTTTTAATTAAAATCCAGTTGCAGACAGAGTGGCATTATCTTGTCTCTATTGCTACCTTCTCTGTCTAGCTGCGAGAGGAGTGCTCTGAGAAGAATGATGGAAGATCACGGCAGATCTGTGTGACCTGTCTCTCAGTACAGGTTAGAAATGATGAATAGGAAAGGGTTGAATAATCCCAGGCTCATTCCTGAATTGTTGTTTTTCATTTCAACTCACCAGCTCTCCTTTTTGCTTTTAACTGTATACATCAATGTCAAACAAGATGGAATACAGAGCAATGGAAAGAAAAGTGAAAAAGGAAGAAAAGACAGAGGGTAAACACATAAGGAGCTCACTTCTGAAATATGGAGAGTCCATATTTTATCATTTTGGTAACCAACATAATAAGTTGCTTAGTTTTTGTTTTAAAAATGCCACAGTGTGTTTGATGATCTTCCTTCATGTGGCACATTCAGAGGCAATAATCAGAAATTATTGACAGCAAAGGCTATAAAAAGAATTATAAAAGGAAAGAGCAAGTCCATAAAAGTTAGCCACAGAAGACTTATGAATATGGATGGATCAGAGACAAAAAGAGAAAGGGAAAAAAAGACAAGACAACACATACAAAAAGCAGATCAGAGGAAGAAATTCTCAGGTCATCAAGACAACTTTCCTGTTCTTTCCTTTGGTCATATTTTCCCTCGCCTGACCTCCCCCTGCCAGGTTTAATTTCCTGATTGAGGAGATCTGGTTTTTGGAGCGGTGTAGGAGTTTACTTTGGCTACACAGGATCACCATGTTCAAGGAGGAGCGTGAGGCAGACGGCTGAAAACCAAGTGCCCTCAAATTAAGATGCGGCTTATCACGGAACATTTCAGGGTTCATTGAGAGTCTTCCCTCATTGCTTCGCTCCGTCAAACTTATCTGAAAAAGGACAAGACCGGTTTTCAGCCCTATCATTCATCAGACACCACTGGGGCTGTTCCTATGTTATTTTGTAACATGAGATGAGGTTAACCGTTTTCTCCTCTGTGAGTAGATGGAGACAGTCCTTTTAAAGAGCGGCTATGGTGGTCTTTTCCGCAGACCTGAAGGGGTCACTTGGAAAAATCTGCATCTGGGTGATGACAAGATCAATCCAAGGAGGAAGAAGGGTGGGAGGTTTGCGGTGTCCGCCCCCCTCTTCTCCTTTTTCTGCAACACAGCCTCTGAAACTCTATTGATGTTGCATTTATAACAACCACAAAAAAGAGACTTTGGGAGAGCTGAGAGCAATGAACAGATGAAGGGATGAAGGAGGAGAAGGCAGCGATGCTGGTAATAGAGGGGCGTGTGTTTGAGTTGGTTCCTTTGGCGTTTTTTTTTTTTTTTTTTTCTGCCTTTGTCCCAGCTGGAGTCCTGTGTTCCTTTGGTCCCATGCAGCCTTGTGCATAATTCCTCAGCTGTGAGTCACAGGTCACGGAGTCAAACCGAGACAGCAGGGGCAAATCTCCACCAGAGCAGTCTGACTTTGTGTCTTTTCCCTGCCAGTTTTCTCTGATTCCTCCCGAATCCTTTGCCCTGTGACTTGCTTTGATTTCACTCTCTGGATCATGATCAGATTTGTATTTCTTTCCTCTACAGGGGTCAGACATGCACTCATTACACATCACCAAAATCCCTGATCCTACCATCACTACAGCACATTTAATCTTAACTCCTACCTTAACCCAAAACCGATCCAAAATGACTGCTATTCTACCAAACCTCTTGCCAGGAAATGTGACCTAATCACCTATTTCCATTTTCTGATGAAGACTGTGACATATGGTTAAAAGCTGAGAAAAAAAAAACAGTCAGTGAACCATTTAACATATACTTTACATAAACTGGATACATCATGCACATTTTGAGGTCTATATTTATATTCTGGGACTCCACTGGAATGTCTTTGCATGATTTAAAGTTCAATAAACTCTTATAACTACATAAATAAACTGTAGTAGTGAGATTTTGTGTCCTCATTATTTCCCCTTAATGGAAACTCTGAAGCATGTTTGTGCCCAAATCCAATCTGAAATATTAGATTAGACAACAGGAACAACCCATGGAACAATTTTAGGAACAAAGACTATTGAACGGTCATTTGTGGACATGTGTGAACATCCTGACATCACGAAGGGGAAGTAGTGGTGACATTGAAAGGTTTCCAGTGCCAGCTGGTCTTTGGACTTAAAGGAAACATGAGTTCACCTCACGTTTTGGACCTTTGATCATGTTTAACATAGACATCTGACATCATTGCAGTATGAAAATAACAGAAAGTACAGAACAAAAAGCACGATATATCCCCTTTAACCACTACTGTTATTTTCCAAGGTTTCCAGTCAATGTTTGGAAGAACAAACTAGAGGTACAGAAATACAAGATGGCACACATACATTTCTCATTTGCTCCTTACACTGACATCATTCATTCCTTTCTCTTAAAGGCTTGGACCACATAATTCACAAAAAGGAACTTTTTCTTTAAAAACACATGGTTAATGTATTTGTTTTACATACTTAAGTTTTGTATGTTTCAGATGTTATGCTGCAACCCTGATAAAATGGATGCATATGAATTTTTATTATGTGACACTATTGCTTCAGTAGAAAGTTGTTAGACTGAAAATTGTGACCCTTGAAGCTCTAAACCACCTGCAGTAGACACTTCCTTCCAGTCATAATCCTAAATTTTCTTTTCTACAGCAAGTAAAATTGAAGGGCAGCAGGGTGTCCTTACTTCACAAGATACATGAGAAACAAGACAAACACTCAGTATAACACACACAGCCCAGGCATTATGACTCATTTCTCAGCACATTTAACTTGCCACCCCAGCAGGACTCTTTCCGAATAGCCTGACACACATCCCAACCACCATCTGCCTCTCAGGCCTCTGCAACCACATGGCTTTCTACAATAAGCTCTGGCAGAGGAAAGAAAAACTACAGGGAGTTTAAAGTAGTATGGACGAGATGAAGGAGAGAAAGAAGAAAAGACGATATGAAAATAAGAGGAACAAAGAGTAAATGAATGGAGTGGGATTTAGGTTTGGAAAGGGGAAAGCCAGACATGGAGGCCAGAGTCAAAGGAGGTAAGAGATGAGAAAGATTGGATGCATCTTAAGAGCAGAGAAGTTTTCCTCCACAGCTGGTTCACGTATTCACAAACTCTGTTTAGGCCTGAGGATATACAGCTCGAGAGAAGCAGACATGACACACTGCAATATGGGCTCTGTGCGTGTCTGTCCTAGCCATGTGACATCACAGTAAATTTGGAAAATGTGCATGGAAGAAGTGGAAGCCATTTTCCCTCCCCAGCAAGTCAACACAGCTCCGTTTGATCACCAATGCCAGCGACTAACAGCAAATATAGCAAGGGTGTTTCACCTCAAAGTAGAGCGTTGACAGGCCTGCATCAATAGAGAGGCCTGATGAAAAATGGAAAGTTGTGGTCAAGTTTTGACCTCAGTGTACTTGTTTTCTGTTTCCTTGTCCTTTCCTTCTTAAGTTCCTCTTTTGCTTACAGATTTTTATAGGAGGATATCATATCAAACTGTTGCTGTTTATAGTCTCCTCAGTGTCAGATATCCAGGATGTAATGCAGTTACAAGATGCAATTTGATTAAAAGTATGATATAAAACTCCAGGTCTTGAGGCAACTAAAAGATATTTTGGAAAATGTAAGAAATCACTATCTGGAGTCCAAGTAGGCAAGACAAAGCACTTAATCATAGCTAAAAAAAAATTCTGGAAAGCATATTATGACATGTAAAAATATGAGCGCTGAACGATCCATTAATGACAGCATTCCACACAAACAACTGCAGCTGCCGACCTGATTTTTACGAAGCCTCTTTATTTCATATTCACATTTCATGAGCTTCCTGGGACACCTAAACAGAAACCCCCGCCAATACAGAACACTCTTAAAATTGCTCCATAATAGGAATTATGAAAAATGGGGGTTGTGAAAGTAATAAATGCAGAGACATTACAAAGAAACATTCCTGCCTTACATGAGACCTCAAGCTCAGATGCATCCAGCATACTGTAATTTTGGCTCACAGCAGACGTGTAGACTCATATATTTGTCCATCTGCAGCAACACAAAATTACAGGTCTACTGTTTCTCTTTGACTCTGACTGTAGTAGGAGTAGTTTATGGTGTAGTGGTTTAATGAGGACTAGGGACTGTTGTCATCTAAAATATTATTTTCTTGTGTGTCAGCATGAGCTCTCTGAGGCACTCCCATGTTTTTTAAAGACCCAGAATCAATGGTTGTAATTAAAAATCCCTCAGTTATTCCTGTAACCCACATAAGACTAGTATTTTCAATAAGCTGAATATCCCATATTTTACATTTCCTTCAGTAAATAACACAAGTGCTCATCTTTTACACATGAACATGACATCCTCCATTGTCTGGATAAGTAATAACAGGGCTTGGACTTTGGTCACCAACCAGAAAATACATTACCATGTGGCAGCAGATGAAGGCCGTACAACTGAACCACTGTTTTTTAATGGCTCATTGAATTTCTGAGTAGCTTTTCCAGATTTTAAATATTCTAAAAACCCTCAGCCCAACATTTGCTTTTCTATTGTGCCTTTTTCCATTTATCCATTTTACTATCAAACATTTTGGTTTTATTTAGGTGGTTAAATCAGCAGCAGCAACTGTGGACCAAACAGTGACCTCTTTCCTGTGTTGATCAACTTGGCCTTATGTTGTAAGCCCAATGGCTCATTTTATTTATCTGCTCAGTCATAGTAAGCATTGCTTTTTTGTTGAACATGACTTCCTGTGCAGCATTTTTCCTGAGACAAATCTACAGTACACTGGTGTTTTAGACACAAAATGAAATGGTTAATCAACTATAGCTTGAAAAGAAACACTTTGCTTATACACAGCCTTGATTTATATTTGACTTGGAAAATGTGGGAAGAAATATGTCCCCCCCATCTTCTTTCTCCAGAATAACCAGAGGGAATATTCAGAGATTCTTTCAAAAACTTGTGGTGCTTAATGTCCTCTATGTGAGGGAGAGAAAGTCAAAGTTGCTTCTCTGTGTTGTCTGTATAATTGAATTTCCAGCAATGCAAAAGACAAAAAATGTTGGCTGTAAAACAACATTCAAAGCAAAGAAAGTGCCCATGTGGATTTCTCACTTGGTCTCTTTATTCACCACTCCTCTACTTGGCTTCCACCTCCCTGTCTCTGTCTTGGTTTCTCACTTTCTCTCTGTCTACCATTGCTATCTGTCTCCATTTATCTCTCATATTTCCCCCTCCTAAC
>JANJYP010027141.1:0-10735 GCA_024605115.1 Rastrelliger brachysoma | reverse complement strand
TTTTAGCCTCAACCTGAGCCTGGGAAACACAGGGTGCAGCGCTTCAGTTCAGTTTCACTTATGCTGCAGTTTAGTTGCAATTTAAAAACACCAAAGAAAGAAAGGGTGAAAATGGTTGAAAGGAAAGCCACTGTTTCCATTCAGAAGCTTTGAAACTTTAAGCACATTATTTCTTTTCCTTGTATTTAACATTACCAATATCTTGATTTTTGTCTAGGGGTTAGGGTTAGGGTTAGTCTATTTTACTTTACAACTTACTGCACAATGCACAATGTTGCAGCCTTTCTTATACCATTTTCACCTTTTACTGCATATTTTATGCGTTTTTCAACCTAATTAATTGTCAAAACAATGCATTATGCAACATGAAACAACTGTGGGCATGCAAGACATACAATATAATCGATAGGGCATTTGTAAGTCAGCTTAGTTCACTTACCTGAGAAGAAAAGAGCATTTGCCAAAGAGCCTCTAAATCAGGGGTCTGTCTAAACCAAGACCTCCCTCCCCTTACATTTGGCACATAAATGTGTTTGTTGAAAGAGGGTTCACATTTGTGGATGCAACATTTAGCTGTAACAGTTAAGCCGGCAGCACTTAATTAAAACAGCACTTTACAAGCAGAAAACAGTACTCTCCAGCAAACGCAAAGTCAAACAGCATCCCTCTACTAAATATGTATATAATAGATGTGAGGGAGGAGAATGGGAAAGGCAAGATGCTTGGCCTAGGAGTATATACAGATTTTTTTCCCCACTGATTTCTCAAACAGCTTGTGTCTGAGACCTGATTTACTGTTATGTAAACTGTACTGACATTGCAATCCCACGTACCTTGTACTGTGACTGAAACCAGTGCTGACATATATTTGTGCCTGCAGTACATTGCAGTGCAGGTCTCTATATTGTGGTAACTAAAGAGTTTCTTGCATCATGTCTGAATGGTTGTTAAAGCTATGTCTAAGAATAGTGGCCTAGACTAAGATTCTCTACAAAGATGACTTTAAATTATGTTCCAACAGTAATAAATTAATAAATCCAGTGCATTCAAGGGGAATAAGGGTTGGGCATTATAGAACAACTCAACTGTATAGAAGCGTAGCATAATAAACACAATTTTTCTTTTGGGAACTAGGAACATCTGTTGACAAAAACAAGTGTTCCACGTGAATATGAAGAGCATCTGTGGACTTTACAATTTCATAAATCTACTTTGCAGGCAATTAATGTAGGAGAATGCAGAGAACAGCCAGTGTCTGAAGAAAGATAAGGCAGTAATGAGCTTCTGCTAATGAGAGAAATAGTTGAGAACTCTGCCTGTGAAAGGCTGACTGTGAAGTTAGAACAACACTGCAGCAACAGCAACACAGGGGTGCACAAGCACTGTTTCTGGAGAAGGCACTGGTGACAATTCTTATCACGTTCACACTATCAGCAATCTCAGACATTGCTGGGCTTGCTTTGACATTATAGTCAGCTCCAGCGCACAGAAGAAGAAGTCCAACCATCAAATGGCCTTGGCCAGCATTTTTGTTTGAGCAAGCCTCTAAAAAGTGTCATACCTACTCTGGTATTTGAATGTTTGATTTGCTCACTTGTAACAAACAAGAGGAGTGCTCCTGGAATGTTGAGCACTCAAAGTTTGGAGAATGATAGACAGCTGAAGGATGGGGTTAAGTAGATAGCTCTAGTAGTGCCAGTGATGAAAATGTTGAGAGAGGTGAGTGCCACAGCCCATGGAGAGTGCTACTCTAAGCTGACTTTCACCTTTGTTGCACTTGTATGTATCGCACCAGTGCCCAACAAAAAGGTCTTTGACCCGTGACACGGGCACAGGCAGGGCAAACAAGAAAGCTTGACCCTCTGGTGCTGTTAGTGTTATGTAACCTGAGTTCCCTTACCTTCTGAAGAAGGTCAATCTCCTGCTGCTTTGCATTGAGTACAGCCAAGGCCTGCTCATGCTCCAACTCTAGCTGCTGCCTCCGCTCCGCAGCCTCGCGCATATGCTGTCCGCAGGGGGTGCAGGGGTGGAGAGCCAGGGAGGGAGGATGGTGGAAGGGGAGGCATAAAGAGGGCTGCTGTTAGTGGAACTAAAATCCAACGGCACGGAGCCAACACAAAATGCATCTCCAGTCTTCTACTCCACACTCATGAGACAACACAGGTGTTACTTGTGCACACACACGTCACACATACAGAGGCTGGTTAACAGTGTACTGACCTTTAAACCCTTCAAAACAAGAAAAAACATAAACTATGCCACAGCAAGTGCCACGTGACAACAGTTTATGTCAAATGATCCACAGCTGAGATCAGATCAAATTCTTTTTGCACAAAAGGTGCTTATGGATGAGGACTAGAGATGCTTTGCTTTGTGAACAAAAAACTACATCAATCCAGTCAGGTTTGCTGCCCCCTTTAGGTAACATAATACCTGTTAGAAGTCTTGTTGCTGGGACTGTTTCAAAAGCTGTCTTCAGCAATGTTGTCTTTGCATGATCAATACAGGGTTTTAAGTTACATGAAAAGGGTGAGCAAACTCCGTAGCGTGCTCACTTGTCTGTGGTCATCCATAACAACAAAAGAAGCCATACAATACAGGGGACTGAATGCTTGGCTCTTCATAACACAATATGCCTGTGTCATCCAGTCACATCACTGCTCCCATTATGTGTGAATATTTGCGACACTGTAAGGTGAAAGAAGCAAATGACATTTTCATGCCAATAGAAATTAAGGTCTAGGATAGGTAATGTCATCGAACTTGTAGGTGACATTATCATCGCGAGGGGTGACCCAGTCTCTCTACCATCTCTTCCTCCCCCTCCCGTCGTCATCAAGCCAAACTCTTTGTCCTGCCTCATGCAAAATTCACATTCCACAGTGCTGTGGTCTTATAGCCAGGTGACCATTCGTATGTCTGGTAAGCAGCCCACGGATAAAGGGAAATATAAGCACAGCCACTGAGGTGGACAGAAAGCATTCAGAATGGGATTGAAAAGGACTGCTCCCTAACAGATAGACATAGCAGTAATACCTTATAATTCTAGCAGGGGGAGTGGGGAAGGTGGGAAGGGACAGACCAGGGAGGGTGGGAAAACATGAAAGGGTGGAATAGGAAGGGAAGGGGAAGGGTAGACTGCTCCAAGCTTCTACTCTTTCACAGCTCCCGGTCAGACCTCCCAACACGACACTGGAAGGCAACAGACATGTCAGGGACATTAGACAGTATAGCGGAAGATAACCAGATGGAGGCAGTGTAGCACAGGTAGGGGAAGGGCACTGGCAAAGGGTTAGGCGCTGTAAAAAACACCTGAATAAGGATCCCGGGATAGACGTACTACTAGAAATGCACACAGTACTGACAAGGAAGTGGGGTCATGCTTGCCCTTGTAGCCGGGTTCCTCACCTTGAGCACCTGCTCTAGGTTCTCCAGTTTGCCTTGGAGCTGGTTTCTCTCCCACAGCGCTAAATCTCTCTCCTGCGTCACAGCACCAAGGGTTTCTTTGAGCTGGGCATACTCAGACTTCACCTGTGCAGACAAAACATGCAAGGAGCAAAGAGCCTGAGTTTGAGTGTAGCTGCTTTACTGTTTGCTTTCCCTGGGTCAAAACCAGGGTGTTTCATCGGCAGCATTTTCAATTTAGTTTCACACTTCTCTCACTGCCCTATACTCAGTATCTGTCTCACGATAACTGGAATATTGGCATGTTCATGTCTTTCTTTTTGTAGTTATATTAAATGTCATTCCCTATTCCCCTGAATATTTTGGATATATGCATGGCTCCTTTTCTTAAATTCTTCAGCTTTCATCACAAGTTTAAAGAGCCTAATCTTTAAAGTTTCCACCCCTCATTATTCAGAATTATATATTGGTCAGATATCAAATATATGAGTTTGTTTGAACCTAAAGAGAATGTTGATGTAGAAAATAAGTAAATGGATCTCTATACTGCTTCCTTTCTCTAACAACATAAGAAGTTGTTATGTTTTATTTTGGATCTATCTTGGTGTATGTGTTTTTCTTGCTGTACAAAGATATTAAAGGTGCTCTGTGGAGTTTTTCTAGTAAACAAACAAAGTTCTGTTTATATTCAGTATTCCTCTCTAAAATGAACAGTGTGTTTCTTTGAGGGCAAACAAATGCCTTGAAAGCATTTTCTAACCCATAAAAAAATTGCAGAGTAGATTTGTTTGGAAAAGCAAAAAATGAAACCTGCATTTAGATGCAGTCTGCTTTCTCCCAGCATTTTGCTTGTGTCTTGTTACTTTGCTTGGCACATTATTGCTCAGAGGAATAGTGCAACACCATTAGCATTAATATATATTGCATCATGTGTGTCCTTGTGAATTTGTGTTATCAAAACATGGCTCCACAGCACAACTAGCAATCAAATGCTACAAAAGACATTTTCAATCCATGTTGGCAATGATAAAACCATGAAACCATTTCATAAACCTTACATTAAATGCATCACCACTGATTATAATTGCAGCAGTTTGATCACTATAGGGTGCTGCTAGGCAAAAGACAATAGCGCAAAATGATACATGAGCTAATCAGCCAACACCAAAAATAACCTTATTCACATTAAGAAAGCCTTAAGAGTGTACGTAACTTTAGAAAATGACGAGTAGTTAGGTTGGTTAAGTAATCATACAACCAGCAGCCCTATATATAATTAAATAGTTGTGTTATTTAAAAAAAAAACTGCAAACAATGCAGGCATATTAACTAGTGACCACAGCATCTACACAATTGCAGCATTTCATTTTGGCCCAATCCAGTGAAACCACAAAGCCCCGAACTGACTATAGAGTTGAAAAAAAAAATGTAATAAGCTTTATAAAGGTTGAACTGTTGCACCAGATTGTATTCCATTGTACAGCTGTTCCAATTCTTCTAGTGCTCAGTGCACATTTTGTGCATCATACAGTAAAAATGATTTCCTTTAAGACAGACGTCTGAGCTGGCTGGTTTTGGTGATAAAAGCCTTTAAATATTCTAATAATATAAGGCTAACATAATTCACTACCATGGCTGTAGACCAAAACATTAATAAATTATTCATGCTTCATTGTTAACCAAACACTAAGCATGCAATTGAATGAAACACATAATAACACAATACAGCAATTCAACTCCAATGAGGTCTTTACTGCTATTGTCCATTATATCTGAAAAATCTTTCTATTTTTGCTTATTCTTCATATTCTGTCTGTTTTCCCACATACCGGTTGTATCATTATTTCAATCAGCCTTCTAAAGCCCCCTAATCAAGTAAAAGGTGATTGGTTCCTACAGTCATAATGTAGTAAAACCTCCATCCTCAGAGCAGTCATGAATGACTAATGATTTCTGGAGGAGGGCGTTTCAACAAACACCAGCAAAGCAAAACACAAACAGAAACCAGTGAGTCTGTATCTGAAGAGCCCGCCTCCACACAGTATAAACTCTCCGCATGGATAGCAGCGATTGTCAGACCTAATGTAGACGGATCGAATGAAACTATATTGGACTCAGCAGAAGCAGGTCAATAGACTATTATGGGTAGAGGGAGATGCTATTCGTAGCCCCCCCTAGTTCATTCAAAGACGATATGGATCAGAACATGGTGGTGTAAGCGAGGGCTAATATCCGCATTGCCCTGCAGAGTGCTGCTCTCATATCCGTCAGCGTGATAACAGTTCAGGATAGCTGCTCCAAGAGCCACCCAAGTCCAGATAAGACATCAATAACCAGCATCCCAGCCCTTCTTCAACCCCAACGGCAACTACCTGCCAATCAACTCCTTCAGGAAATTGCTTTCCTGTCCATAGAGAGACCTGATGCTCTTTGTTTGTTGATCTACTTTGCAGTGGTGTTATCAGCTCAGAAGACTTTGGAGGTCTTTGGGTTAAAAGAAAGGTGACGGTATTTTTATAGAATATATATTCTCTTTGCTTGCATTGATAAGCCGGAAACTGGAAATACACCTACACCTATACAGTATCCAAGAGCAGGTATAGCTATGTTTGACCTTTTTATGTTTCATCCATAGACTGTAAAAAATATGGATGTAGCACCCGTGGACAGCGTCATCTTGGGTTTTTGCAGATGTGTACCAGTGTGTACTTTCCATATTTGGGCCGACGGCAGAGCCTAGCCTAGCCCAATCGATGCTTAGCAAAGAGCTAACTGGTCTCTGACTCGCTGAGCCCTACCACTCAACACAACCACACCCCTGAATTTTAAGCCTTAATCACACTAAAATGGTTGAGGTAGAAAAAAAAATCAACTCCCCAAGAGTGCTCACGGAGGAGGAAACTATCAGTAGAGATCAAAAGAAAAAAACGCACCAGGCTGTAAATATGTTTTTTTAAGCTGCAAAGTCGGGCATTTCAACATGGAGTGAATGGAGGATTGCTCACTTCTGGTTCCAGACCCCAGCGGCAGCCAAGGGACTGCAGTTTTTTGAAAGCGGAAGTGAGCTTCAATGGTATAACCCACAACTCCCCCCTTGCTTTCATCTGATATACAGTAGTGATGATGCCACTAACAAAACGTAGTGTGCAGCCATGATTGCTACTCTGTGAGGCTGTATAGCAGTGTTACATTTCATCCTGAGGCATTCAGGACCATATTTCATGGGAATCCATCCAAGCATTGCAGAGACTATTCACTCAAAAAAAACAACCTCAATATGATAATCAACAATGTCATCCAAAAATTCTTGCTTAAAAAGTTGTTTAAAATGTGCTCACAGCCCAGATATGGCATAGCTTGAAACCTGCAAAAACAAGTGCAGATGGTGTGCCAATGAAGTGTGTACATACTTAACATGTTAAAACCACAGTGTTGTGGTCTCTTACCTTCTCATACTCAGATGCCTTGTGGCTATTGCTGAACAACTGGAGGCTCAAGTGCTTGTTCTCTTGAAGAAAATCTTGGAGCTCATTCTCCTAGTCAAAAGAGGCAGAGAGAAAACAGTGTTTACAACCCGAGAAGTCACCATGATTAGACCAGAGCACAGCATAGCACTCAAACCCAGGGTGTTGTTAGCGATAGCCTGTGCATTATTCATCTGAAGAGACTGCTTGAGGTTCTCTAGTAGCTATGTTCTAGAAAGCATTACTAAAAGAAGCTGCCATTTCAGCAGCATGATAGCGACCGCTACAGCAGAACAATAATATTAGCTATAATGTGAGCTCAGCACATTAAACACACTGGAATGGTTGTAATCAGAAGCCACAAAAATGTTCTTCCTCATCACACATGCATTCTGATACACTCCTTACCACACACACACACACACACACACAAACACACAAAAAGTGCCCTCAATCCCCACTCTTTCCTATCAAGTGTGTCGTGCTGGGAGGAAAAATATCCTTCATTGCAGAGGAGGAAAACTTAATTACATTCAATCAACAGTCATGAGGCGTGCCATGGATGCAATTTGCAGTGTCAACTGGAGTTCCCTGCGATGTGCAATTCACTGCAGCTACAGCTGCATGTAGGCCAAGCGTTGTTCTTATAAGGAGCCAAGAAACCTCCTGGCTCATGCATGATACATTTACAGTAAATACAGTGCTTCTTAATGGCCAGCGATGGTGCTCCTGTTCCTGCTCTCTTATGTTTTACTTATGAAAGATGCTTCAGAGAGCAAATGCAGACAGGAGTAAACATAAAAAAACTGCATGCAACATGCATGCAACTGTAAACTTGTTAAGGGACTAGAGAAATGTTAAGCAATTCTCTTTGCCCCATTGGCGTGAGACATAAGTTATCTGGTAAACACACACCAATTATAAAAAATACTGGTAATGCTAGTTAAGGCAATATGTCAATTTCATGGAAGACAATTGGAAATATAACTGAAGGAGTGCAGGTGTAAATAACAACATTAATGGTGACTGAATTCCATTTAGCGGTTTTGGTTTCACAGTCATTCTCCTGTACATGCTGGCTCACTGTCACATTGTCATGGTTTACCGAGCCACTAGAATTGAATAGATCCATTGTTAATGTTATTCATAACACCTGTGTTTTCCTTACGTGTGTGTGCAATTGTCTGAGATAAACTCAGGTGTCCCTTCAAATTGTTTATGATGTAACTAACTGATTATATATCTGTTATGAAGTGGCATATGTGTTTATGCAAAAAATAAAGCTGTATTTTCCACGTGTGGGCAAAATGTTGGTGACACAACAGTGGTCATCCTCTTTTCACAAATCAAAGGGACAGAAAAACAACTACCAGTATGTATCATTATTTAACTGTGTATCAGCATATCTTACAATAATACACACAACATTGTCATACTAACTTTACCTCAATTAGTAATATTATAAAAAATAATAGCAATAACAGTTAACTATGATATGGACCTCTAATATGGCCCAAACATGGATAAAATATGCATATGCACACCAAAGAGAAAACATACTGTCAAGGACAAGCAGCCATAAGTAAACAACAGCCTGAAGACAGTACCAAAGTCACATCTGAGATCTACTGCTTTTCCATTAATTTCATTTCTGTCACATCCAAAGAAATATTGGCATTTCAACCTGCATCAACTGTGTCCATTTTAATGCTTCCCGTACGAGCACTAGATTGCATTGACATTCCTATTCATATCCATTGATCCCTCAATTAAAAGCTAATGTGGGCTGGCTGGGCCTCCAGGTGTTCATTCTGAAGGACAAACAGCTACTGAAAAAATGCAGAAGGCCTGTTCACTGTTTAAATGGTCACAGAACAATCGGCTAAAGTACTTTTTGAAATTCAAGCCTGTTGTTGATTTAAGCACTTAAACACGACTGCCATCCTTATATGAAATCCTTTTTGCAATTTGGAACCAGCAACACACACATGATGATGCACACTAAATTGTCTTGAACACAGAGAATCAGCTGCGTCTTTGTCCTGCATTGTCGATGTGTTAACGCTTTAAACAGATCAGTGTACGTCATAATCCCCTGGCAAGACGCATTTTTACGCAGAGCCTGTGAGCCCAGTGATGAAGAGAATTCCATGCAGAATACACTGTGGCCTATATTGAGCTGCCTCCAACATTATTCAGCTGAAAACCAAGAGATTTTCCTGCTGACGGGAGACTTGCAATTTCAGATTTGAATGATGTAAACAATACAGCATAAATAACACAATACAAACAAAAGCTTATGTCCAAAGCCTATTTCTGTTCATTTAAAGGTACCCTGTGGAGTTTTTCTGTGTAAACAAACAAAAGTTACACCACAGGGTACTTTTATAGAAATAACTCTAAAGATTAATAGTACACCTGTGTTAACACAGACGTTGAATGAACACATAAGCTGCGGACACAAGCATAGCTATATGTTATGATGTTAAAGTTATAGGGATCAAGTGTATGTCAGGAGCAAGTGCGGCAACAGAAACAGACGGGTCATTTTGGCTATCACATTACAAAAGGCCATGTATTTGATCACTATGAATGTGTAATGATAAATGGGAAATTAATTTGAATGTGTTCTATTTATTCTTGATGAGCCAGCATTGTTTCATGAATAATACATGGTGCACTTTGGAAAACAAAATAATTAGTTCTATCTAATGCAGAGTACCTGGGTTACTCGGCTGTTTGAAGCAGTGCAGAGGCAGCTGTGTGTTTTGTCCAGACATGGTCTGACTCAGCCTAGTGAGAGCTATGCGTTTAATTTTCTACAAGACTGACAGATGAATCAGCCGTGCCATTTAACACACAAGCAAAGCATTTCTGTTCTGTAAACTCAGTGTAAGCAGCAACAAATTGCTGTTGTTCAGTATAGACAACAGCCAGTCAATCACTACTATAGTGTTAACGTAGCAGTACCGTATATACCGGTATATAGTAGTGTATCATTTTAAGTACATTTGTGGAACTGCTAAATGCCGAAAATGTAACTGTTTTTAATTGTGCAGTGACTTGGACTCACAACAGCTACATAGTGTAGTGCACAGTATGAGTCCTGAGGATCATCTGCACCATCTGAACAGTACACACCAGTGTTTCCCTTCAACACAGCAAAGTGTGGTGTACAGGAGTGAACAAGCACACAGTACAAAGCCAACTTTAAGGGCGAAAAAACATTTACAGTAAAATAGTAATGCACACTGTTTATTGTTTACTCGCAGATGACAATCTGGAAACTGATTTTTATTTTTTTTTTGAAATTTTTGTTTTGCTTTGGCTCATACAATACATGAGCCACATGTCTGAGCAACAAGATATGCCAATGACACTTTTGACAGAAAGTGTTTATGTTTACAAACAACTCCTAATGAAAGCCAAACTGACCAGAGGAAACGTTTCTCACCAGCTACTGAGCTCAATTTGAGAGCACAGCTACTCAGTATGGTTCCTGGTCTTGTTGAGTTTCTTTACTGTCTGCCTCAGCATTTATCTCACAATGTGTTCCTGGGCTTAAAAAGTATAGAAAATGTCAATTATTCCCTTTGAACTTGAACAAGATAGTTGATATTTTGAAATGCATCTAATTACAGTAGGAAAATGGGAAAATATGCACTGTCATTCACATAAAGTCAGAAAAAAACAATGTATGAGTCAGCAGATTTGATGAAGGGATATTATATTTGATTCATGAAAGCCATTTATAGTATGATCGTAAATCTTGAAAAGTAATCTCTCCTAAATCCTTTGTGGAGTTTAAATGCATATTCATTTTGATTCATGTTGTTTTTTTCTGACCTTATGTGAAAAAAAGGTGC
>JANJYP010027128.1:0-16434 GCA_024605115.1 Rastrelliger brachysoma | reverse complement strand
GGGGGTGTGGGAGGGAAATTTCTAGATCCTGTCACAGACTGCGTGTGAATGCGATTGTTCTGGAAAATGATTTTAAATGATGCATGTTCTCTATCTTCTTTCCCTCCACTTTTCTGTGTAGAAAATGAGTTTGGAGGAGACGCGGTGAGCCTTACCCTCTCCAGCTGAACGTCAGTAGGTCACGGTGGAAGCAGAGGTCTGGACCAAAGAGCTGTCTCAACCCCGAACCATTTCAGGTTAGAGTTCAACACATCCTGTTTAATTTTTCTTTTCTCTTTTGTAACACTCAAATATGTCTTACATACTGCGCAGGGTCAAATATGCTCCATTTTTTTTTACATTTGAGATCTGTAAAAAACCATTAGACTGTACAACACAACAGCTTCCAGTACCTCCCTTTTTTTTCTTCTTTGGTATATTTGTTTGTATATTTATTTTTAACTTTAACTATTTTATTTTATTGTTGTATTATATTTTATTTCATTTTATTTTGAAAAGTGCTGTTTGTTACCTCACCTTAACTTGCCTAATATATAGATTTCTTTCAACTACACTTTTCCTAACTTGACACAGTATACAAAATTGGAAATAAAATGCATCACATATATTTTTATGTACGCAAAATTGGACCTGTTTATTCCAAATCAAAATCAAACATGTTGTCTTCATCATATTCTATAAAATGTTCTGACTATAGAGAACCCCCCATACGATGAATCAAACATGTATTGATGACTAATACTACCTGTATGAGTCAGAATATCAACAATATGTAAGAGTTAAATTTAAATTCAACCTTTACCTATGCACATTTGTGTGATAAATCTGAATGTGTCTAGTATCTTATTGCCATATTGTTTTATTTTTGTAGAGTAATGTTTGAAAACCGTGTTGAAAGAAGTAACGAGAGAAAAAATATGCAACCTCAGGTCCGCTGGCGTAGCAGCAAACAGCCCCAACCTGCACTGTAACAGCTCCCTGTCATCAGCAGAACCAGTCGATAAGTTGTCATATTGTATTCAGATCACAGCTTTTTCACGCTCGAGCCATTTCAGAGTCCTGCGCTGCTGCCGTCACCCACCAAGGCCATTTTCCATACTAGTTAAGGAATCGCTCACCAGATTTCTGCCTCCATCACTCTCTCTTTCTCACTCTGACTTTCTCTATCTCGCTCTCTCTCTCTCTCTCTCTCTCTCTCTCTCAGCACCCACTCAGATGCTATCTGCACAGCCCTTCACACTAATTCAGATGCACTTACTGTAGCATCGGTTTGGCACACATGTTTACTGTCACTAGATGATGCACGGCGTAAATACCTATTTGCAGTGAAATTCGATAATGCCAGCAGAGTTTTGGTGGCTCCCTACTGCTGCACCGTACAGAATACCAATGTGATGTGAGAAAGGGTGTGTGTTGGTGTGTATGTGTGTATTTGTGTGTATGTGTGTGTGTGGTAGAGGGTGGGGTTGCCATATGCCTGAAACGCATTCTCCCAAAACTTCAAGGTGAAAACAAAGGGAAACCGATAACGATATGAATTGTTGTGACAGATGTCTGAACACCCCCATCTCCCCACCATCACCACCACCACCACCACCAAAATGATCCGCGCACACACAAACAGACACACACAGATACAGGATGCTTGTTTTGTGTAGGTGCATATTACAATAATTGCTGGATTTCATATCCTGTTTGATTCCCAGTAATATTTTGATTCTTCTCTATCAAACACCCACTTTTTTCCCCCTGTGCTGTTTTTTTTTAGTATCTGATGACATTCCTCTGTATGATAAACACACACTTATAATAAGCACAGGCACTTAAATTTTCAAGGCAAAGAATTTACATGTTGTGGTTTAATCGAATCTGACTCTAAAATCGATACGAACGCAAACACCGCTGGTATTTGAACGACTGTTTTTTTCCCCAACACCAGCATGTGAGCTGAATAAGAAGTTCAGATGCGTTCCACATTTCATTCACAACATCTGTGCATTTTCAAAGGGGAGTCAATCTTGTTTTTATAGGATTGTGGACGGGGCGCATTTGAAAAAAGGGTGCAGCCTTGACTTAGTGAAGTCATCAAGGACCCTGTTTTTTTTTTTTTTTGAAAAACCATTAAATCCTCACATAATATATGCTGCATAATGTACCACACAGATTAAAATTCATGGATGCAAATTGCAAACCACAGGAAGAACTTTTGTCATACGCAGTAAGAAGCAATGAATGGTAAATAGGAATATGACGTACAAAAGGATTTTTCCCTAATTAGCTCCTAGCATGTACTTAAAAAAAAATACCAGCAGTGGAGATCACGTGTGAAATGAAGTGGTGAATTATTCAAACACAAAGTGAACATTTCCACCTTGCCTCAGCATCAGGACTGGGTATCAATACTTTATACCTTTTAAGGTATCAACTAAAATAAATCGATGAAGTAATATCAAAACATTTCCCGTCAAATGACACCTGTAATCAATCTTTTTTGCACCCGGAGCTAGAAAATATGATGATTTCTAACCCTAGGCCCTATAACCCTAACCCTAACCTCTGGGACAAGGATGATTGGTTTTTAACCCTCATCTTGACAGTTGACTCTAACCTCAACCATAGGATCCAAATGCCTAAAGTTAACCATACTTCCTTAGACTCTTCAACCATTCCATAATCTGTTTCAAAGGAAACAGAATCCCATGCAAACAGTACAAAAAATATGTGAGGATACAGGAATGGGTGGGCAGACGACATGTGACAGCTCATGCATTGCCTTTGAGTCCTACCATGTCATTGTACAAGGGGGTCATCAAAATAGATTAATTGCCTAACCCTAAAGCTAGGCCCTATAACCCTAACCCTAAATGTGAGAAATAGGACTTTTGCAATGTATGAAGTAACCCTTAAGAGAGAACTCTGGCAATTTTTGACCCCTATATCATTTTCCTGATGGTCACTCAGTGTTGGGCAAAGCAAAAGACGCGATTAAAAAAGATCCGACCAAACAGGAGTTCTCCCATGGCTACCTGGAGATTCGAGATAGCTGTAACGCTAAGTTTGGCAACACACGTTTTGGCCGCATTGGGCCTCAAAATAAAGTCAGAAAACCATTCCAAGACCTGTGGAATATGAGTTGGGTCCTTAAAAGACACCATTGTGTACGTTGAACTCATATAGTGTGGGGAAACAGTAAAATGGCCGAAGTTCTTCTTTAATCCTCTACTTTATCTCACAAACTCATTATCACCAAATGTGATTAGATGTTACCCATCTGAATTCTTTTTGACAGTTATTGGTTGTCTAATATTTTCTCTAGAGTTTGCTTCATTATATTTGTTTGCTTTACTGGCCAGTCTAAACTTTTGACGCCAGGGATCAACGTGACTCTGTGGTTATTCATCTGGGCCTATAATGCCATTGATCCAAGGTCTAATTGAGACGCAGACAGAGAAGGAGTGGGCCTCTGCCTAATCCTCAATAAGCAGGCTAACCTTCATTACAGCCGTGACATTTTCCCATGGGGTGCTAAAAGAGAGAGAGAGAGGAAAAAAGCCAGGCAGAGTATGAAGGGCTCTCCAACATATGGCGAGCGGCAAAGGCGCACATGCTTCCTGTATCCAACTCTCACGAGGAGCCCGGAGAGAAGGCGAGCGGAGACAACAAGACGTACGCTGATGTCGACGTTATTGTTGCTGCCGTTTCATTCAGCTGCTTGTTGTTGACGCTGTGCTCAGTGATGATGCAGACCTTCAAAAAAAAAAAAAAAAAGTGGACCTTAGAGAGAGCGTATCAGCTTCAGATAGGCACTGTTTGTTAGTATGCATGTGTTTTTATGTGCTTCAACTACATGCCTCTAAACAAGTCTGTCCCTTTTTAGTAATTCCATTTTATTTTTTTTATTGCTTTTATTTTTAGTACATAGCAGCACAGTGTTCGCTTCATGATACATATAACAATACATATAACACAAGTGGCATAAAAAACAAAACAAACAAAAAAACAGCTAAATAAATAAAATCACTAGTATGAGGGACTTAATAATAATTAATTACTATCAGGAGACAACATATGTGCTATGAGTTCAGGAAAGATCCCAAACTAGTGCCTTAGGGTTTTTCATCTCGTTAAGAATAAGCTCATAAGTAGCTGCTTTTACTACAGTGTTTGCCCATTCTTTCAAAACTGGAAATTTTGATGTTTTCCAGTGTGTGATGCCAACCATCACTGCTGAAAACTGTCCACTTGGTATGGTATTCATTTGGTTTCTGTCCCCTTTAAATAAACCTAATCATCATAATCTGATGAATAACTGGGTGTTCCCACAATACAGCGTAACAAAGCACCAGTGTCTTGCTGACATTTCCAATACAAATAGCTATTTATTAAACCTCTTCTGCTGAGTCTTATTATTTAATATGAGGTGACTTCCCATTAGCTTTCCTTATGTATTTCACATTGTTTAATATCATTTTTAACCATCCCTCATCCTCCTCTTCCATTACACAGCCCAAATGTTTCTCCCACAGTATTTTTAAGCTCTCGCAGTCATCGCCTTCGCATTGTCAGAATTGGAACTCCTCAGGTAGCGTGAAATAGTCCATGATGTGGTTTCCATCTTTGTACTGAATCCTGAAGATACTTCCAAAATGTGCTCTTCCCTTGAGATTATATTTGATCATAATGCAACAGTATGAAATAAACACACTTTTCCTTTTCATATAAATCAGCAATATTACATGGTCTATTAAGTTGAGACTTCTAACATTATACTGGTGTCTTTGCAATGATAGTCATGTGCCATAAGGAGGAATAGAATTGACAATCTATCAATGGGGTTAAATGAGCTTATTTTTGACATAACCCACTCTAAAGGAAAATTCTTCAATTGTATCATATTGTTTATCTGAGAAGATATAGTGATTAGTATATTGACTATACTAATCATAATTGGCTCCCATTGTATATCTTTATCTGAATTAGTTTTAACTTTTTGTTGCAGTGGTTCAAAGTTTAATATCCTGGCATTTTCTCCACATTCTAGCTTAATTTGATTCCCAAGTATTTTGTCCCATTTGGTAGCATTTTTGGTAGCGTATTTTAAAATAATGATTCTAGTAAATAAATTTGGACTATATAATCCATATGTAGGCAGAGCTCCCGACTTTGTTCAATTAATTTTATATCCTGCTAACCTGGAATAAGACTGTTGTGTCCATTAAGTGTGGTATTGAATTCAGTGGGTCTTTACCAGCATCAAAATATCCAAATACAAAACAATTTGTGCTCCTTCCCACCTTCTTCCACCCACCTAATATTTGCATTTTCTCTGGTGGCAATAGCCAGTGGTGACAGACCGCAGCCATGCGGAGTATCTCTAGTAGGCTTAAATAGAGGTAAGATTACACCATTGGTTATTACAATTTCCTTAAGGTTTTTGTATAATGTTTTAATCCATTTCATAAAAGTCCTATTGAATTCTAACAAATGTCTTTTTGGCATCAAGTGAGAGGCCAATAACTGGATTTTTTTCTGTTCCATTCAAATCAAATGTATTAATCTTGTCATGTTGTCCGTCCATGGCCTATTTTTCATAAATCCTACTTGATCAGGTTATATAATGCTTGATAATGCCTCTTTCAGGCATAGGACCAACATCATTGTTAAAATCTTGCATTCCAGGTTAATCAGACTTACAGATTCTATATGTAAGAATCAGAAATTAGTGACACCTGTTACTGTTAAATCAGCATCCTCCACTCCTGCTGTAAGTTGCATGACAATAATACAGGTGATGTATTTTTTCCTTGCTCACACTTCTAATAACTTTAAAGATCTCTAACGTTGTGTTTTACATATTGACTGCATGTAAACATGGAAAACTAAATAAACATGAAGGCAGAATATCTCTTATCTAGGGGCTGCCATCTTGCTTGTGTGATGCCATTCGGAGCCAGCATCATTTGATAGCATCTATCACGGCTGTCAGTCATGAGTTGACACCCCCTTTTTTATAATGTATAACTAATTAAAAACAAAAAAACCCATCAACTTGATAAGAACTACCTCAAAATTCAGGAAAATATATTTAATGTGTATCTGAATTCATGACCTATGCTGCAGCCAGCCAACAGGGGGTGATCAAGTTGTCTTGGCTTCACTTTTTGGATGCTGTCATGACATCTATATTTATATACAGTCAATAGTTTTGCACCATCTTACTGCAAAGCATGTCCCACTTTAAGTCAGGCAGCCAGCATATCTATATGCTGGTTATAGTATTCCACCGGGAACCTGTCAAGGCCAGATGCTTTCATAGCATGATGCAGCATTCTTGATTCCATTCTCTGTTATTGATCTATAATAAATCCACCTGTTCAAATGTCAATCTAGGCGGTTCCTCCTTTTTGGGATTGATGTTCGATATGTACAGGTCTTTATAAAACTTTTAGGACCTGTTCTATTTTGTTGAAGAAACTGTTGTATCACCTTCCTTGATTGCTGGTATTACATTATAGGAGTTCTACTCCTGCAAATAGCTTGTGTGTTTTCTCTTCCCCTTTACAGAAAGTTGTTCCAAGTCTAAATAAGGCGTGTTCCACTTCCATTTTATTATGCATTTCCTGCAATTGAAACTTAAGCTTACACATATCTTGCTCCAACATGCATGCATCAAATGTTTTGATGGTTCTATTTTCACTTCCCAATTCCTTTATCTATGTGCAATCATTTTCCCCTTAGCGTAAGCTTTCAATGTTTCTCATTCCAGCTTTTGTATCTGTGCTGCCAGCATTAATTTCAGAGAAATTTTTAAGATGCTGCTTCAACAATAAGTTAAAGGTCTCATCTTGTAATAACAGCACATTTATTCACCATCTACCTTTTTTCCCCTCAGTATCAGTACCGAGCTCTATGCCAGTATGATCCAAAAGATTGCATTTATTCTACAATTTACAACTTGTTTTATAATACTGTTTGATATCAAAAACATATTCTTTCAGAATGGGATATACGACAGTGTGAGAAGAAAGTATATTGACTTTCAGTAGGATTTACATCCACCAAGTCCATATCCTCACTGATCATATGTATTACAGCTCTATGCTTGGGCATTACTGGGACATTGAATTTATCCTATCAAAGAAAGCATCTGGAACTTGACTGAAGTCTCTTGCCAGTATTATCTGACCCTGCCTTCTCTTCAGCTGAAGGAGGGTTTTCTGGTCTTAATGTAGTTTGTTGTTGTTTCTTTGAAAGTGTTCAGTAAGGCTGGGTATTGTTGACAAAAATTACAGTGTCAGTACCAATCCAAGTACCCTTAAAGTGATCCAGATACCAAATGAGTACTAATTCTATACAAATTATGCATTTTGTGTACATGTTTTTATCCAGAAATACAGACATGTAGGGTCACCAACAAATCGAAGAACGTTTGCATTGATCGACTGTGAGCAATTTCATACAAATAGTCATATTTTTTAGCTCTGGGTGAAAAAAGGATAGATTGCAGGTATGCTTTGACGGGAGATGTTTAGATACTGTTGATTTATTTCATTGGATACCTAAAATGTATCTAGTATGATACCCAGCTCTTGTGTTCAGCAAATCTCTCCACACTTCTCTGCTATATGTTGTAAACACCATGGAAGATAATCTTATCAAAATGTGTGGATTATCATGTAGAAAATTAATGTTTATTGATAGGAGAGTGAAGCTTGTTGGTGTATCCATATGACAAGTCAGTGTAATATTATAGTCCTTAGTTTATTTTATTCTTTTAATAAGACAAGTATTCTGAGTGCAAATTAAAACAGCTTCTTCTATTTTTAACATGTAATTAGTTTAATTTTCAAACCAAATGTTAGTATTTTCAAAACCGGTCCACTCACACATCAAAGTGATTATTTTCATCTACTTATTTAAATGTAATTACCAGCAGTATGTCATATAAACTAATGTTTTTTTCCCTAATAGGAAGTAATGTTTCTCAGTACACATGAAAGCATTTGCAGTTGGTTTCTGCAAAGTGAGTATGATTTAAATGCAGTTGCTACTGTTGGAAATGTTCAATATTTCCAACAGCAAGAGAATTCATTTGTTTAGAAAAGAAGTGGGAGTTTACAATAATATCTTTTACAATAATATGGCTGAACAGGCAAAGAAAAGAGTGCCACATGCAGAAACTAACATTTAAAAACAAAAAAACCCCACACAATTAAAATACATGGCAGTGCCACCCACACAGTGTGTCTGACAGGGGTATTTCAGAGCAGAAACACCACTGCAATGAGAACATGACAACTACAATGGGGGAACAACTAATAAACAGAAACATTTCAAAGTCACCAGAAATGCAATTAGCTTATGACTGACTGATTTTTAATGCATTTTCGAATGAGTGACTGGAGAGAATCCTCGTCTGCTTCTTGATCAGGAACATCTAACACAGACAAGCAAGGCTACTTCGTATATCTGTGCTTTAGACATAAAAGAGCCTATGTACTATAAGAAAAAAAATGTATACACAACATGATTTCTCTTTCACTTTGAAGTGGATTACACATTTATATCTTCCTGCTTATACTGCATGTTGTTCCAGAGTAGCTTTGATAGAACTGAACAATGTTGAGACTGATGAGAGACTCGGAGCAAGAGACCCTGACTCCACTTTGCTCATATGACTACTTAGGAAACATTCAGGGTTACATTCACGCGCACATGCACACAGATATATGCGCATATTTACTTACACACACTCATAATAATACACACAGTACTCTGCTGTGCTCAATCTCTGTCTGTGAGAGTGCCTTAAAGGGGAGAGCAGAGGACTGGATTGATAACTTATTATTTTTCTTTTTCTTTTTTTTCTCACATTGCCATGGAAACCACAGGCACGCTTCATATAAAATATATATTATTTTATATACAGATATTTAGGGATAGGGTTTCTCTCACTTCCCCTTACTCACAGATACACATACACTCACACAGTACCCTTGCCCTCATCAAAATACTCTGGGTCGTTCCCTCTCTGCTACGCTAATAAGATTTACAAGGTATCCTTGCCTTTCATCATTTTATTTTTCTCCCGTTGAAACATTTATGGGCATTCATAAAGAAACACACCATTAGGGCTGAGGGGCTCTACAGTACAGTAAGTGTGGCGTTAATAAATCATGTTTAATAAAAAGAGACATCCAAACAGGGCTGCAGCCATCGTCATAGTCCAAAACCAGCCAGCATGAATATTTAGGGACATCTGGAAATAACGAAGAGACGTTCAGAGGCGTTCAGGCTTCTGAACAATTTATGATGTATTGGTGAGGGGATAGACCTACCTTTACTGGGATATATGTAGGTTTGACATACTTTAAGTAGAAGTGGGAGGGAGGATAATGCTTACTCTGGCATATGAAGAGCTTTAAAGGGCTGAATATAGATGTTGGTTGGTGTTACAATATGTCTGCAGCACATCTGTAAAATGACTGAATGGAGGGTGACACAGTGCATGAATGGTTGGATAGATGGATAGGACAGATAGGTGGATCAGTACAAAGACCAGTAGTTGAATGTTCCAGAAATTATGTATAGCATCATGTCAAAATGTAAAGAGTAATTTTATTAGGAATTGAATATATAATTATTCATCACACATTTGGGGAAGGAATTAAGAAATGAAATCTCCTAGTCAGTCCACAAACGTAATTCATCTGTTCATTTGTCTTGGCCAAATATGAGTCTTTGCATATTTGTATAGTTTTTTTTCTTGTAATTTATGTATTATTTGAATTGTTCTCATACACAACATAACATCTGGCAGTGAGATATGAAACAAACATTGAAGTAGCTCAAAAAGCAAATTATAATATATTCATCCTAACAAAATATAAGAGTATCAATTTGGTGCCAAGAAAAAACACAAAAAATAATGAAAAAAAGGGCAAACAAAAAAGCTGGTTTTGTGTGTAGACTGATTAATAATAATAAACATACAGGTCATACCGGTCTACCAGGCTGAGAGAGAAAAGGGCTTGAATAGAAGCCACAAGGTCTCAATATATCTATGGATGGACTGCCAAACCCCTTCAAATTTAGAGGTGGAGGCACGTAGTGCATGTCTGACTAGCTTCATAAAATGAAGTATATCAACCACTCATCTTGTATGTGAAGGGGGGGACGGCACTTTTCCAATTGAGTAATATGAGTTGCCTGGCCAAAAGTGTTGCAAAGGCAAAAAAGTCACAGTGGTAGTCAGGAAGTGAAGTGTCAAGGGGAAGACCAACGAGTAGACCAGTGGTAGGAGACGGCTCAAAAAAGTTTGCAACAACTTGAGTGTTGTAAATACTGATTTCCAGAAAGTAGTAAAAGTAAGAACTGGACCATACATCTAGACAGTCTACATCTTATCTAGTGAGTCATTTGAACAGTTTTGCATTGAATTATTTGATATCTTGCACAGATAGAAGGTCAGAACAGCTCACTCGGTTGGTCACTGGAACCAGGCTACTTTTAAGGGGACATTTGAGATTGTAGTTCAAAAAGACGTTTTTAAAATGTAGTAATGGACCCTCTAGAAGAGGTCAATCAGTGAAGAGGAGGATGATCTAGGGGTTGCTAAACTGGTCAACAAGTTGCTTGAACGAGGCAAAAATGCCATCTACATAGAGATCAGCATTATCATGTAGGGAAGGAAGGGTCGGTGGGTTGGTGTGGAGCAGGGTCAAAAGGAGGAGGTGATGGAATTTGTAATGTCGAATAAATTGCCTCAGATTTAAACACTGTTGGTAGTAATGTTACTGTTGCACCTGTAGGATGGGCTTGTGGATGGTTAACATCACAAAGCAGACTATGATAAAGAAGAGGGAAGATTCAATGCAAAGTTCAGGTGGGATGGACTCAGGGGGATTTAACTTTGATCCAATATAACATTAAGTGGAAATTGGCTGCCCAGTAAATTGGGACAAGGACATATCACCAAAGCTTTTGGGTTTCTGTAATATCTGCTTTCACATCTTATGGTTCTTATTGTTCCAAATAAACCGGGAGGTAACATTGTTAAGTTTATGAAGAAAAAAGATTTGGGAATGAAAATGGGAACACGCTGAGAGAGATAAAGAAACCTAGATCGAATATTCATTTTGACATAGTTTCTGTGGCCGGCCAGTGAAAGAGGGAGGAGAACCCTATGCTGAAAATCTTGCTTCAAGCGGTTAAGCAAGGGGGTGAAATTGAAGTCAAATAGGTCATTAAATTTCTTTGTAACACAGACCCCGGGGAGAAGTTCACTTTCCCGGGAGATCTTGAATGGAAACCTAGTGAGGGGGAAAACCTTGGCTGATGTATTAACAGGCATGAGTTCACTTTTAGAGAAGTTCAACTTATAACCTGATTTATATATTATCAAATGCATTTTAATATGGTCAGAACTTAGGGAATGGATTTTTCTGGGTCTTCCAAAAACAGAAGTATGTCATCTGCATACAGAGCTACCTTTTGTTGGACTCCTCACTGAGTAATACCCTGCACATTCCTGTTTGACCTCAGTGTAATGGCTTGTAGTTCTACTGCAATAGCAAATAGCAGTACAGAAAGTGGACATTGGGCAATGTATTGGTTTTAGATAAGCAGCGCTACCCTCAATATAGAGGTTTTTTTTTTTAAGATTTTTTTGGCACAGACACCTTTATTGTAAAGTTGGTAGACAGGAAATGGGAGAGAGAGGGGGGGTAGGCATGCGGAGAAATGACGCTCCGGCCGGGATTCGAACCGGGGTCTGCGGCGTATATGGCATACGCTCTAACCACTGCGCCACCGAGCGAGCCCTCAATATAGAGTTTTGACTGAGGAAATTTTGTATCGGTGCATTGACCTGCGACAGGACAGATGCAATTACGAGAGATTTAAGATTTATATGATATGTTGTGATTAAATATGACAAGAAATCAAATGTTTGTTTAATTATTCTTAAATGCATTATATGTGAAAACATCAGGTGGGAATTGCCTGTATGACGAGTTAAAACAATACACCAAAAGAACATTAAAGATCATTTTTTGCGAGGCTGTCTGTTGTGTGTTTAACAGCTTGTTTGTGCCTTCTCTGCAGATGGAGGTGGATGCAGACGATAAGCGCCATCGCACACGCTCCAAAGGTATCTGCACGGCTACACACACACACACACATATACACACACAGGCATTCAGGGTGACCTTCACTTCCCCCGGCACACACACACAGACACACACACACACACACACACACACACACACACACACACACACACACACACATATATATAATATACACACGTCACTGCACAAATCCCAGACTCTCACACTGTATTTTGTAGAAGCAGAAAGAGAAAGTCCACATTTTAAAAGCTTTGTTCCAAAAGGACATATCCAACAGGGTGGCATCTAAATCTACAAAACAGATGCAAATTATGGAACTTTTAAGATTTTTTTTTTTTGTTAATTTGAATTCATATCTAGAAATGTGTTAACAATATTACAAAAAGTATCAAAATTCTCACTAAGTTCTACCCTCATCTGACACCCTGCCAGCTCCTCTGTCCACTCTCACAGGTTTAAAGCAACTAAAAGAAAGGGACTATGTTTTAATCAGTTAACCTTGATGCATATTTTATCTCCTCTGCCATTTAAAAGTACTTAACACCTTTGACCGAACAAGGAATAAGGTGGCAACCGTTGTTTCTGCACCATGTGGATCAAGCACTTTCTAAGAGCATTGAAGGTTGTGACAAGGCCCTCGTTTGATTGAGTTACAGATATCTCCTAACCTGACATGTTACACAGAACTATCTGAGAACTCCTCCTATGGAACTATTCGAAAAAAGAGCAAAAGCATTGGAAAAAAAAAAAAAACTTGGCATGTGATTGGATGAACCATCTGTCTATCAGCATCTTACCTTTACGAGGCAGCTGGAATTGCGAGCTCTCATGAGAATCCTGGTAGCATGCAGAAGTTGAAGCCTGACAAGACGGATTCTTGCGTGATTTCTTGACATGATCTCACGAATCCAGCTGCTTCACAAGGTAAGGTATTATCTGCCTGTCAGCCAAAGAGAGAACAAATGTAGTGGAATGGAGGATGGGCGCTGAAAATCATCTCATTGCCTGTGTCCAAAATTACTCCATCAGTCATATATTCACTACTACAAAAAGAAAAAAAGTCTTTGTCATTGTACATGTACAGTGAAATTGAAAGCAATCATTACAGTGCCATAAGTAAAAAAGAAAGAAGGTGCTTATACAAGAAATACATCAATAAGTAAACAGAGCATTTACATTTTGGATGCTTATAAACAATCATCATTGCCATTGCCACGCCAACCCTAACTTGCATTGAATTGTAGTCTGTATTCTAGGCCACTACCTTTTTTTCTATTGTTTGACTTGTTGATGGCACAATATACTTTATAAATTTCACACTCATGATCCATTTTATTGTACACAATAAATACAATAGGTGTACAGCGCACTGTAATAAACGGGTGATTTCAAACACAGCGCTTTCATTTTTGGCACTTAGCATGCTGAAAATACAGGAGCACATGCCAATATGCTTATATAATAAAATCAGTATTAACAATGAGCTATTAATGAACCATATAGCCTTATACCTCAGAATCAACAGGTCATCATTTACTCACCTATAGCACCAAGCTAATCTGCAATGATTCTTACACACACTGAGTATTTGAAGCCATCCCTGTTGTTTTTTTTATACCAATATTTTAATTTGCAATAGTTTTGCTTTAATATTATGCACTCTAATTCTTACTGTCATTTCTGCATTGTTTTTAATCTTATTCATAACAATTAGCATAGCATAGTGTATAATATAATATAGTATTCAAACCATGTTTTAAATGAACGCTGATAATTTCCTGATTGAGCTGTCAGAGCAGAACATGCATGGCAGACGTTTTGTTTTTTTATGAATCTTTTAATCACATATTTCTAATGGTGACATAAATGAACTGACTAAAGCTACTGAAATGTGGATTTACTCTGAACACACACTGAAACTACTGCTACTACTGTCGTTATTCTAATAGTTCACTTAAAGCTGTTGATTGTAAAATCTTTCAATCGCAGGTATATTATCACTCAACATCAGCATTACTTATTTACTCAATATTGTCGCTGTTATTATATTTTTACTACTATTATTTATTATAGCTTGTGTCTATTTATTGATTTTTATTCTTTTATGCTTTTTTACTATCTACTTTTATTATCCATATATTGTAAATTTAGCCATCATGGGACCTATAAAAGAATAGCTTATCTTATAATCTTATTTTATATGTTACACAACATACAAATGTTCTTTTACCATTTTAAGCAAGTAGTATTAATAACTTAAAACAATATGCTTTTCCAAAAAATTAATAGATATTGTTATTTGAGTTGCTCTCGCAAGCACAGCTAGTTTTCTGAGTTTTAAGGTTAATCTATTTCATGGTGAACCTACGCAGATCATAAGTCACAATGATCAACTATTCAGCAGGTTCCTTTTTATGTGTTATACAAAGAGCCAGTGAATTTAACATGCACGAGTCGGTCCTGTTTTATAATCATACTCTCTGTCTTTCTCTCTCTCTCAGTGCCTGTGGATCCAGCATTAACAGAGCTTTTCAGGTCAGTGGGATTGAAAAAGTGCACTGACACAAACACACTCTTTCTCTCTCTCGCTCTCTCTCACACATACACACACACAGACACACGCACACAGAGACACAGAGAAAGAAAATACCCAGAGCAGCATAAACACAGACTCATCCACACCCAACACACAAACACAGACACACATTCAAAATTGCCCTGCTGTTGTCTCAGTTGCCAAGGTAGAGACAAACAGTGGCCAGATCAACTGTCACCTTAACATCAACCAGAGACATTTTCTGCCATCACTGTACCAATGATAGCTGTCTTCACATCAGCAACCAGTCACTAAATGTCTTTCTTCTTATTTCTGTCCCTCTTTATTTCTTTTCACCATTTCTCACAATGTTCCATACTTATGTACACTTTGCTTTCTCTTTCACTCCACTCATTTCTCCTTCTAAGTGTGATTTTTTTTCTCTCTCTCTCTCCCCGTCTCTCTCTTTGGACATCTTCAATGTCACAAACAATGTTAACAGATGAACAGAAACAACAACAACCAAATTCTTTCTTCCCTCTAGTTAATACAATTCCCCCATATGAAATATTAAATTAGAGGGTTTTTCTCCTCTTCTCCTCTTTTAATGTTCCAACTAGACGAGATAAATAATTCCGTCTTTGTCTCATGTACTTGATGATATTTAGCATGATAGCCAATTATCAATTCATTACCCATGCAGCACAACTCTTTCTCTCTAGTTCTCTCTCTCTCTCTCTCTCTCTCTCGCTCTCTCTCACACACATATACACACACACACAGACACACGCACACACAGAGAAAGAAAATACCCAGAGCAGCATAAACACAGACTCATCCACACCCAACACACAAACACAGACACACATTCAAAATTGCCCTGCTGTTGTCTCAGTTGCCAAGGTAGAGACAAACAGTGGCCAGATCAACTGTCACCTTAACATCAACCAGAGACATTTTCTGCCATCACTGTACCAATGATAGCTGTCTTCACATCAGCAACCAGTCACTAAATGTCTTTCTTCTTATTTCTGTCCCTCTTTATTTCTTTTCACCATTTCTCACAATGTTCCATACTTATGTACACTTTGCTTTCTCTTTCACTCCACTCATTTCTCCTTCTAAGTGTGATTTTTTTTCTCTCTCTCTCTCCCCGTCTCTCTCTTTGGACATCTTCAATGTCACAAACAATGTTAACAGATGAACAGAAACAACAACAACCAAATTCTTTCTTCCCTCTAGTTAATACAATTCCCCCATATGAAATATTAAATTAGAGGGTTTTTCTCCTCTTCTCCTCTTTTAATGTTCCAACTAGACGAGATAAATAATTCCGTCTTTGTCTCATGTACTTGATGATATTTAGCATGATAGCCAATTATCAATTCATTACCCATGCAGCACAACTCTTTCTCTCTAGTTNCTCTCTCTCTCTCTCTCTCTCTCTCTCTCTCTCTCTCTCTCTCTCTCTCTCTCTCTTTTAACGCCTACAGCCTTAAAGTTCTTGTTGGGTGACTTGAGTGGGTGGAAGGTAGAACACAACTTCATTTGAAATTTGAAGCGTTTCTTTGTCACTGTAAAAGTTTCTCTCTCCGGTATAGTTTTTAAGAGCTATTGTTTTTTTTTTTTTTAAATGCAATATGAAGTTAAATAAAATGACTATTAGAATGTAGTAAGTATCGTCATTTAGATATTGAGAAGATAACTACTACAATTAACTACAATGTAACTACTATTTACTGTAAGATTTTGGCTTAACGTTATGAT
>JANJYP010027089.1:0-18021 GCA_024605115.1 Rastrelliger brachysoma | reverse complement strand
AATGCATTACAGTTTTGAAGTAACTTGCCCAACACTGTTTAAGATACCCTGATTTAGGTATCTTAAATTTGGTTCCTTCACTTTGGTCAATGTAGACTTAGGGAGATTTTAGGTTTTTATTTTTGGTTAATAAAAAGGGATTTACCATCATTTTTTTAAAAAAATGTGAGTTATCGACACAATCTAATCAAATAAACTAAACAAGAACCTATAATTTAATAATAAAATGTAATTTAATTTAATTTAAAAAAATGTAACAGTTTCATACATTTACACATACTGATTTTACTGGAGCATGGTCAATGCTCAGATTTTAATGCTCAGGGATTGGTTTATTCTCTGCATTATGGTTCCCTGTAGAACATGTGCAGTCTCTGTAAAAGGGCAAATCTTTGCATAATTGACCTAAATCATGAAAAGTGGAGGGCATTTAATGTGCTATAAGAACCAGTTGTTCTGAAATATGGGAGAATACCGCACAAAACACAAAACAAGAGAAGAGCAGGACATTAGGGCATATCTGCAGTAAAACATAATAAGTCTGCTTGTGAAGAATCATTTCTAAATGTGACCATTAGAATCAGTATAGCATTGTCAGTAAATATTTTATAGTGGTGCAGCTCTCAGTTTAGCTGTGACACCACTACTCACTCTGTTTACATATATAACTTGGAGAAGAAATGTATAATGCAAGGATACAGTGCAAGAGCTGACAGAATGAGGCAACTGAACATCAGTTTACGCTGTATTTGAAGGGTGAATATCCCAGACACCATCTAATTACAATGAAAACAACTTGTAAGGATGATTCATCTTGTTTGCTATTAGATATTAACTTTTGTTCACTGTTAGCTCTTTCCTGATCATGACTGAAGACCAAAAGTAACAGAGCTTTTGCTGTTTGGGGTCCAACCATTTGGAATATCTTACCTGATGAGTTTAGACTAGAAAATGCACTACGTTCTTTAAAATTGTCCTTCAAAATAACTTGGCCATTTAGTTTTTGCTTATTTATATATTTACTTTTTTTTTTTACCTAATCCATTATTTTTATCATTTCTATTTATCATTATTTTATTTTTTTGTTTGTTGACTGTGATTTTGCATCTATCAAACATAAACAACTTTTCAACAGTATGTTTACAAAGTGTACAAATACATGTTGTTATTATTATTATTATTATTATTATCTTTGCAGATTGTTGTTACAGAATTTTCTAGGAATTACGATGATTTGTCTTAATGGGACTAACTTGATTGAAACTCCAAATGTACACTCAATATATCTTGTTTTATTAGTCTTTGTAAAAACATATTTTGTGGACTAAGTTTGCTATAATTCCTAAACACTAAGAATGCTTTTCAAGAGTACTTGTGGTTTCACTGGTGTCTGAAAAAGATAAAAGGTTGACTCATTCTCTTTACACTCAAATCTTCAACATACTATACAGATACAGTCTACACAATAAGCTGCAATAGGAAATTACATCTGCTAAATATTAATATCAAATTATCCTTCACGCTGTATCACATATGAAGAATGGACCTTTCTAAATGCCTGTACTTATTAAACATTGTAACACTAATGAACATGTGCATTCAAGCCACATCAGATCAAACCTTAATGAACCCCATGAGTATGTTGAAGTTTTTTTCTGTGTTATTATACAGTCGTATTTCACAGCACGTACTCCACTCCTCAGTGAGTAATGATACCATTTTGATCTTAGGTGTCCCATTAACAATCTTTTATTTTTAATAGCACCATAGCTCCAAGGGGACCGAGCCAACCTTGAAAGAAAACAGCAGCACTTGAAGTTTAAGAAAAGGCTTTTCTTCAAAACATTTCATCTAGGACATTCAAATATCAGATATCCTATAAGGGGGCAAAGTGAATGTAGGAGATAGCTATCTCTGAGGAGGTTCTGTGGAATGAAGTAATCTAAATGCATTTCTCCTCTGACACAACACACTTTGAACAGGGCCTTCATTTGGTTTATAGAAATGTTGCAGTTGCCAGAATGATCAATAACCCCATTAACAGAACCAAAGGAAAACACACTCTCCATCTACCTTTAGGGGGCTCTTCTGAAGGTGCTAGTCTGGGAATTTAAATGAATAAATGTACCCACTTCAATGTGCATGAGCCTATGTCTGTGAGCATGTGTGGCTTTGTGTGTCAAAACATTAACAGCCTAATGAAGCTATGTTGTACATATTGCAGTTATGACAGAAGAGTCTGTCTAAAACATCAGAGAAAAAATGTTGTTTAGAATTTCACAGAGCAGTTACTGATATCACCCGACAACGCAGCACTCTTTCAAGAGATAATTTGCTCTTGTAGCCCTGAAAGGTGGTAAGTCTCCAGAACGTATAATTACTTCATCAGCATATTATAGTCTCTGGTGTAAGATGCTGCTGTGCTATTTTTTAACTGTATGATTCAGTGTGGAAAACTCATAAAAAATAAACCACTGAATATAGGGATGGGCATTGAAATATAGTCTAGATATGTACAGTATGGAGGAGGGAGGCGGGGGGGGGTGTCCCTCAGCCTGGCTGGTGGTGCTGCTGTCCAATCGTGGACTGGGTTGGGTGCCTACTCATGGCTGCCCGATGGGGGGGTGAGGGGGTGCGGATTCTGGCGGCTCTGTTGGGCCGGTCAGCTGGTGAGTGGTGTGTCGGTGGTGCTTCTGGACTGGGTTCACGGCCGGGGTGGTCGTGTGGCACCTTGGGCTGGCATGTTTTCTTTCAATATGTGTTTTATCTCTGTTGCATGTTAAATGTTTTGTTATTTTGTGAAGCACTTTCTTCTACATTTTAATGTATGAAAAGTGCTATATAAATAAAGTTTGATTTGATTACGCCTTTTGCACCAATCTGTTCCTAATATATTAATACTGCTGCCAGTTTTAACATTCATTTACCAGTTTTTCAAGGATGTTAGAAGAACTCATGCAATTTTAGTAATTTTGTGTTGTATTTAACAATTTTTTATACACAACTGTACAACATTACACTGTTCACTCCATTCATGATGGGAACAGGAATCACATCTGTCAAAGCAGAGTTAGCTCATTAGTAGGTAGACCAGTAGATAAAAGGTTTTCATTTAAATGTAAATCAGAAGGGTAACAAATATATTATAGTCATTTGGAAAATGACTGCTCTCTATGCCTCTATGCCATATCTTTGACTCTTATTCCCAGACAGGGTGTTCTCATTCTGGCAAGGAGATAACAAAGTCTAAAAGCTTCAGTGACAACAAATTACATCTGGACACTGGTGGACAATGCTCTGAAGTCTGGTTCATTTGAAATTCATATTTTAATAAGCATCTGTGTGGATGGTGGCAAGCCTGTTATTAATCAGTTGTGGCCCAACAGCTCTGTTCAATCTATAACATTTTCTTTATATTGGGTTCAGCTAGCTTTCAGTTTGGGATATTTGCAGTGTTTACACAGACACTGGCTCACAGTTATTTTCATAATTGATTATCCTTTTTTCCCCACTATTATTTATTTAATTATTTAGCCAGTAAGATATCAGAAACAATTTCCCAGAGCCTAAAATTGCTTGCTTTGATGACTTGGTAGGGCTTATTTATATGAAGCATTACTACCTTATTGTGGATATCGGTATGATTGCACAGTACATCTCAGCTGATAGTAAACCAGAAATTTGATGAGTTAGACTCATTAAGCACTTTATTGGAAACACCTGTGAATCTAATGCAATCCATAAATTCTACTTTTATGAAACTTACAAATTTTCATTTTTGTTAACACTGTCAAAAAGGTGATAATTATGTTTTATGTTTGAGGCCTGTTTTACAAAGCCTGTATAAAAGGTAAAAACACAGAATGGGAGACATTGTTGTTCCGCCATTAAGTGGGAGCAGAAGGGTAGACACTGTTTAAACAACTATGTCCAAAAATTGACAAAAAAATATTTTTTTTACACAAAACCTTTGAACTAAACTGAAATCATATGAGAGTTGTTGTAAGTTGCTTTGCTAGATGAATACTACTACCCAAAACTGAATATGCTGAAAAAAACACCCTTATTTGACAGGTTATTAAAGTGATAAAATTTGTATATTTCTTTGTTCTAGATTCAATGCAAAGAGAAAAAATAGCATGTAACTGTACTTTGAAAAGTGTTCAATGAAACATTACAAATACTAAAGAGATTGTTAAGCTAGTTTTCAAAATTGGCAAGACATGGACAGGAAACTATTTGTTCATTATGCTGATGCTAGTAGGTATTTGTGGGCATTTTTTATGTATGTAAATGTAAATACTTCTAAGAGGACTCATTATGAAATTAAATCATTGTGATTTTTAAATGGTTTTAAATTGGTTTGAATTTACAGTCCTAAAAATCAGTCATAAAGTCATACAACTACAGAAAAACAACAAAAACAAAATATTAATTTTCCAAGTCATTGGAACTGTATCTGTGCTTGGCTTTTGGCTATTGCCACTTGTTCAAGAATGATCAATGAACTCTTGACAAAAGCCGCTGGTGCTAGTGAGCAATAGTCTTAAATGTAGGCTCCTACTCATGTAGCCTCCAGTGCTTTGCCACTGCTTTACCCTTTCAAAGATATATTGTGTGTGTGTGTGTTTGTTTGTGCTTGTAGGTGGGTGTGTACAAGGGGAAAATATGCAAAGAATGCAAATTCTATAACAAAACAGTTTTTCTCATGATTTAGAACAAATGTGCCCCGATGTGTTTACGTAATACAGCAATCAAAAAAATTTCTTACCTCTCAGTGGTTTCAGTCACAGCTGATTTTGAAATTTATTTTTCCTCCTTTCTTACTTGATATTGAAGTGTTGCAGCTAAACTTTATACAGAATGTGTGAAATTATTTTAGATGTACATTCCCTTTATCATCATATCAATTGTCACTCTAAAAGTAAATATTTGAGCTACCAGACAACATTCAACTTGTATGAATTGGTAAATAATAGAGATAATAATATATATGGTGAATAAAATGTTAACTTTGCATGAAAAACATAATTCCTCTTAAGCCTTAAGGGATTGTGATCAAACTGATTACTATGATAAAAACCTGGTATACAAGCTTAGGTAACAAAGATTCATTTTCACATTAACTCAAGAAATCAATCAAAACTTGTGATGCTAATAGGAAATAATGACTTAGCTGATGAACCCCACTGAAGCAGAAAATAATCTTATACCGTGGTAAGGAAGATGCTTCACCAAATATTCAATTGTGTAGGTGGATGAACAGAAATTAATTGCATTAGCAAACTTTCATTTGTCAATTGGAAGGTATAAAAACACAAGGCGACATCATCACATTATTGGTTATAACAGAAAAGATCCAAATGCTAAAGATTAAATAACATCAGTTGACCTGGTCCTGTTGCTCTAATTCTTCAGCACCATCCCTTATTATAAATATATACAAGCACAAAATATTGCCACAGAGCTATAACACAGTGTTTCATACCTAGTCAAATGCATCTTGTTTCAGGTCTACAACATAAAACATTGCTCAGCATCTCAACAGCAGAAGTACAATCTATAAAGTGAATCCGTTATGAGGAAATGAATGCATCATCGCCCATACACAGGGTCGTTTGCAGAAGTAAACTCCACCACTGACACACCTTTGCCTGTCATTAAGCCAAGGGGCTTCTACCAGAGACATGGAGTGTGACTTCCAATTAGTTTTCAGGAGATTTATTCATGGAACTGTAGAAAATGTGTTAAAGAATGTTAACAGAGTAATGGTTTTTAAATGACTACCATGCTGCAGCTCCACATATAGCATAATATGAGCTCTGCTGAGTTCTGTACCAGCCCTAATGTAAATGGCAAACTTCAAAAATACTTTTACTTTTAATGAAAAAAATCAAATATTCACTGATATTTATGCATATTCTCTAATCTCCCCCATCCATATATAAACACATATCTGGTTATTTCATGTACCAGTGTACACTTCCTACTTTTCCAACAATAAACTACTTTGACTTGAAGACTTGACAGCGAAAATGCATCAATTTTTTTTAAAGGCTTTATGTAACCAAGTCACTACAATAAAAGGTTTTTAACTTTTTCTATAGGAGAGTGCCTTGGAGTTTTTCTGGTTGTTGCAAGTCCCCCAACATATTGGTGCATGCACTCCTGAATGGCATGGAGAAATTGACAAATTGAAAAATAAATGCATTTATGTGATAATGCATTGTTTTATATCTAATTAGGTTTAGGCACAAACATGACTTCATTAGGTTAAAGGAAATGTCATTGTTTGGGTTTATGTTGCTACTTCATTAAGGTTTGGGGACCTTCATTGTTACAAATACATGGTTAAGAGACAATTGCAATATTATATGGAGTTGTATTTGTGCCTGATTTATGTGTTGGGACAACTGATTAGTGAAAAAGATTTACATTACCCACATTTGAAACTATCATCATACAAGGAAAAATGTATTCTGAGTGCAGAAAAATCAGTTTTATCCTCAATAAATTTGAATGTTGGCTAATATCCATATAAGATCTGAATTGTAATCCTTTTCACTTTCAATATCCCTGCTATGTGCAAACAAACCCTTCAACACTTACTAACAATCTCTGTCCTCTCTGCTCTGTGGGTTCGCCTTGACGCCCACCCACTGTGCTACAATTCTAGCCAATCAGAAAACTGAGGTAAGTGAATTCTGATTAGTATTATCAGTCACTGGAGGAGAAAGGAAGCAGGCACACAAGATATAATTAGTTTATACAGTTTAGGTAACATACCTTGTTATACGAATTTCCCTCTATTAGCTTACAAATAGCTGTCTTGATTGCTGGCTAATTAAGTTCTACCAAACAATAAAACAATAGTTAACAATAATTAATTACAATAATTAATTAAACTAGTGACACACACAAAGAGACAGGGCAAAATAATCATTATTATAAAGGACTTCCCTTTAAACAACATTTTAACAGTTGGACAGATTGTGCTACATCTTGATTTAACAACATGCTATGAGATGCTGATAATAAAAAATCAGCCAGCAATAAAGTCAGGCATCTACATTTTTTATGGGTACTGAGTTGGAAACAATTAAAGGCACAATTAAAGTCTTGGTTTAACACAACTAATGCTGACTCTTGTTGAGAAATAGGAGACAAGTAGTACTCACTTTTTCCATAAAGTCTGATGTTTTTTTGACCCATCCATCCAACCCCATCTCCCCTTAAATCGACTTCATCTCCCTATTATAACATCACTTATAACATCACCAGGCCAGAGTCTCATTTGTAAAACTGTGCATAGGAACATTACTGAAAGTGTACATACTGTACTTCCAAAATCTGAGTTTTCCAACACCGGAAAATAGTCAGACTTTATAAAACCCTGCGTATGAACACTTATAAGCAATCATTCCTTTATAAATCACAGTGACTACAAGTGTGCACACCTGTCTCAGCTTCATGTCACATCCTGTACACGCCCATTTTTAATCATAAATGCTTAAAAACCATAAATCAAGAATGCAGCCTGCATATAAAATAAGCCACCAGCACTTCTGGAGGTGATGGCATACTCCACCACAGGCGCAGTTTCCTCTGCACTTTGTGCATTTGAAAATGGGGTGAGGAGCCAGCGTTTCAATGGAAATGTCACTTGCAAGGCACAAAATTAGTTATCAAGAACGGTTTTGTATTTTTTACTTAGTAAAAAGTCACCTAGTAGCCATCCATCCTACCCTGCACCTGCCTGTAGTCTGTTCCCTACACTACTATTGTATGTCAAGATAAAAGATTCATGTGTTCAGCCAGGCCAACATGCCTATGTTTGTGAAGTTCACATGTGCATCACATATGATTTGAACATTAATAGAGTGCACATGCTTTCAATTTATGCAAATGAATTAATTTTCAGATGGTGCCCATATAGCAATATGAGTGCAGTCCATTAAACCGATTATGTTTGGGAAACTGGACATTTATGCAAATTGTCTTTCCCCCTGTTCTTCCACTGTGTAGGGAAACCTTATATATTGACTCCCCATAATGCCATCCAAGACACCAGGTGTAATGGCACTTAGGGATGGCTGTGATATACCAGGCCTGCAGAATGAACAAATAACAGAATTAAGCCAAAATGTTAAATGTGATACCTACTGTAAAATATGTTGCTAGGCTATATAAAATACCTGCCTGCCAATTCCTGTTGGAAACAGCCATTTGCCAGGAACCCCAAAGTGGTGAGGACCTGTGTCTGCAACTGAATGCTGGAGCCAGTTCAGCACATAGATCCAAGAGCAGCTCTAGGGAATATAAAACGGCTCATAAGCCAGTCATCATCATGGGCCAATAAGTCGTTATGGTCCCTGAAGACCCTCTCCCTCTTAATACTACCAGTGGCATAATTCATGGTGCAGCATTACGCACAGGGCTCACCACTGTATTTATAGGTTTATAATAATGAGACTGATTGATAACACCTTGAATAGTCTGTTCATGCTACCCCCCACCATGAAAAATATTCTTTAGAGTGAAGTGTGTAAACATTACTCTTTTCTTTATGCCTAATTTCTTATGAAAAGCATCATGTAGAGCTGACAAACTGAGAACAGGAAAGTATACAGTATAACGATTGTGCTATGGAATAATGGCTTTGTTTTCTGTACTTAGGATTTAATTGGCATTTGATTATATATTCAGTGTAACACAGAAAAATTGTTAGGTCGATGCTTTATTCCATGCAGCTGCGCTGTCCTCTCCTCCTCATTCACATTCATATGATGGAGAGACAGTGGTGATAAGAAAAGGGATTTTGATACAGAATTTTTGGTTAGATTCTTAGAAGATGTTTCAAAAACAATTAACCTACTACTCAGTCCAATGCAAAATGCTGTTGATGACATGGTTCTAATGAAAGATATGGGTTGAAAATAAATGTGTGAGGGGCTATAATAAAACTTAATTGTTCTTCCCACTCTTCATTTCATCAGTCTAACATAAGTTCATCACCACACCGTCTGTGTCGCCAATTCCCCTTTTCCTCCAAACTATGCGCACACATGGGTCAGAGTTTGCTTAGAGGTGCGCACATTTTCCCATGAAATCTGTTTTTGTTTAGAAAGTGATGTTTCTGGCCATGTTTTGTGCACCACATTTATAAATGAGTCCCCAGATCTTCTCCTTTGCTCCCATCAATAATTACCACAGCCACTAGAGCGTTTCTCTTGAACGTAAACACATGCCGTTTTAGGCATTGACTGAAACAACTGATTGTCGTTTTTGCTTGGAGGACAGCCTTGCTCTACTCAGCCATACAAATTGCTGAATATATTAATTGAGTGAAATTCCATCACACACAAATATATTTATTAAAAAAAAATTTTGCGTATGTGTTTAGGCCACTGATCTCTGGGAGAAAAGACTCTTAAGATGCAGATATTGGTGAGGGAGTATGTTGAGGTTATTTGAAAATCTGATAGCTTGTTTGATAGCAGTGTAGTGAAAGATCAAGTTTATTGATCTTTCACTACACTGCCAGTAAATATTTATGGGAATGGTAACTCGCCAATATTGTTTATACAACTAATGATGACCACCCAAAGAAGTAGGCAATGGCAAAGTGGGGTAAATTATGCTTTTGGACACTTTGATGAGAAGCCATTAATTTTTGAATATTTAACTTATATTATTTAGATTATTTAACTATAATCTTGAGTCATGACACCAACAACAGAAGAATCAAATTGTGGTTGTAATCTTGTGGTTTAAGAGGATACTAAACAATTTCTTAACAACAAGTGTTGCAGTTTACTGTAACTTGTTTATTTTCCAAAGTGTTCAACTATTCTTTTAGGATTTAAAAAACACATGAAACCTTTCCTTTTTTAATATCAATGCTGACTTAAATTACTTCTTATGAAGAGAAAGAGTTGTAAAGCCAACCCTACTGATAATCAACACCATTTACAAAAAAGGCCTGTCTTGGCTTAACTTCTTTAACTCCTATCATTTCTGGCATCATTGCTTTAAAAACTACTGACTATACATGACAATCTTTAATAAGCTGAACCCATCCTCATTTAGAACTTTATACCAATGAATCTCTGTTGCAAATTAGTCGAATTACATTTCATGCATTCCTTTCACCCGCATCCTGACAGGTACACGCTCATAAAAACATGTTCACATTCCTTGTGAAACAATCAAAGGAAGTCTGTTCGTCTACGTAGGTTTGACTGGTTGTATTTTCAAATTGTGATATTGAAGGTTGCCTTGGCTGTGACTGATTTTAGTGTGTACATAAAACAACATTGCTCAATTGTAGCATGACCCTGGCTGTGACTGCAAAATCAATGTTGATTACACTTACTCACATGCCAACATGAGCAAATGCTTCCACAGGCTTCCTGCACAAGGGAAGAAATTGCAGCATTCACATGACACTCCCAAATTTGCAAATTTCCATTTGGACATAAATTCCATGAACTAAGTAAACACTGAATCTAGAAAATGGGATCCAACACTGTGTACCAGAGAATGCTAAATATTTATAGTTATATGGAGCCCCATTAATAGATTGCGGTTTGAGATTACAGCATCCGAAACATTAAGGAATTTGAAGCTGCTGAGCTACAGAGAGGCAGTGACAGAGAATACAACCTTCTCATTGCCAAGTAACAATATGATGAGGCTGAATAAAAACTAAGATCAGGTCAGAGTATAACCAGCACATAAGGGGAAAGGTATAATGAGGGACTGTGTAGAATAAGTCATGGGTGCACTTTAATGCATAAAGTTGGTTCAGTGTACAGAGCATGAGAGTTATTGTTTAGTTTGTGAAAGTATATGGTTGCTTTAAAAGCTTTAGTGCAAATCAGTGTTACATCCTTCGAAAAATCTTGGTTTCATTGATCTTGGTTAGATCAATGAAACCAATTCAAGGGGAAGATTTACTATCTAATAGCAGTGTCAGGGGAAATAGACATCCAAATCATTTTAGTATAATCTGTTTCCTTTTTGTTAAATTTGAAAGGTCAGAAAAATAATTTGCATAACAAGAGATCAAACATCATGAAAGTGTTAGGTCTTCATAAATGGACCAGCTGTTTGTTTTTGGGAGGTTATATGTGGCTAGAGCTTAAACATGCCAATAGTAAAGTGCATTAATTATCTTTTTTATATATTTTTTAAACATACACAATCAAACATTTATCAAAAGAGTAGATTAATAGTGCCTTTGAGCTGTCTGTTTAAAACAAACAAAATAAACCAAAAAAGCAAACTTTTGTCTCCCCCTCCTATAGCAGCAGGAATAAAGAGGGGTGCTATGCTGTAATTGTATTGACACAGAACTGCAGAACAGTCTCATGCACAACCTGCATGACTGATTTGTTTTACTGGGCCAGCGGCTGAAAAAGGGTATATTTTTGATGGTTCACTGGCCATAAAATGTATAACCAATGGCCAGTAATGGCCATGACCTATTGTGCTGGTGTAAAATAGTAGATAAATTACTTTGAGCATCACACAATCCCTCTGAATAAACTCATTCACTATCAAAATTTGATCTTTATGATTCAATAACATTCAAAAAGTATAGAGGAACAGCACAATTAATAGTCAAACTGCCAGCACAGGAACTAACTCCGTATGCTGTGAAATATAGAGAAATATCCCCAACAGTGATGGACTCAATCAGCATTGTGTGCATGAACTCATTCAGCAATAACTTGAATATAATGGATATTCATTTATATGTAGAAATTGGAAGTGAAGTGATTCTCATTATGCTGTAGTGGATGCAGGATGTAAGTGATCAATTAATGTCATCTGCTGAGAGCTCCAGTGGAAACTAGTCTCTTTTACCTAGTTAATTACTAGATACTCTAGTTGTCTGAACTGCTTTTCCTGTATGATAGAGTGAACTTGCTGTTTGTCACTGAGAATCAACGTAATACTTCATATAAGAATTAAAAGTGACTGACACTTCATGTTATTTATTTTAGGTGTTGTAGCACATCTCTGTTGAAAACCTTGCACCTGCTTCTAAACAATTAAGAACACATAGTTAAAATAAATTACAGTAATTAAATAAATTCAGGTCTGAGTTACTGAGACATGTTCAAAAGTTTTCTATGAAATCTGTTTTGCTATGACACTTCCTGGAGCTTCTCCAATCCATAAACTTTATAGGCATCAGCTGTTTTTTTAAATTAATTTTTATTGTTAAAATTATTTTAATTAGTCCTCACAATAATTGATGATAAAATGTGTACCCTATGCACAGACAAATCATTTAGCATTGTCATTTTACATATTTAATTACATCTGGAAGAGTGCAATGCATCACATGTGGCACAACAGATGTCTGTGTTTACTTAAATGAATAGAAATGTCTCAGAATTATTACTGCAGGTAAAATTCTTTGATTCAGCTCAATATATTTCTTCTTTTAATTTGTGCTCTTTCATGTTAATTAAATAATCCATGTTAATTAAATTCCACTGCAGTCTTTACAAAGTCTACTTCAGTAAACTCATATGACTGTAAAACATGCCAGGAAATATATATGATCAGATGTCTATTAAACAAAAAAAACAAAAACAAAAACATATGGCTTGCTTCACATCCAAAGTGCAAAAGCATTGACTATATAAGTACATATAAAGATGGATGTTATGTTTCCCCCTCTTAGTGCTCTGCAAAAGTGAAGCTAAAATATCTGCATTTTAGGATCTGCTATCCTGCTTGTGTGCCATCATTTTGAGAGTGTCTATCACAGCTTTCGATCATGACATCTATACCTTTTTCTATCATCAAATAACTAATTAAGAACAAATGTATCATAAAAATTAGCACTTACACAAACATCAGCACGATAAGAACCACATTAACTGACAGACACCATATTTGAGGAAAATCAGTTGACACATACTTTTGATTTGGCTAATGTCCATGCCCTTGCCTAACATAAAGGAGAAGGGAGTTATGGCATGTACTGCAGCCAGCCACCAGGGGGCGATTGAGGTGTTTCACTTTTGGGGAACAGTCATGACATCCATACTTATATAAAGTCAATGTGCAAGAGTATGTCTTCACTTAAACAACACCTACAGTGAACTTTTCTGCCGCAGTAATTGTTCAGAAAGTGTAAAGACTCACCGTCCCATTCTGTTGACATTGTTGATTCTGAGAGGTCCTCCTACTGGGCATGAGGGGTGGACACTGTGCCAGCAGCAGAACCCTGGGACCTGTGTCGTGGCAGACATGATGGAGAGCCACATTTAGCCAAGCTTTGTTTGAGCTTACATCNTGTGTGTGTGTGTGTGTGTGTGTGTGTGTGTGTGTGCGTGTGTGAAGGAGAGCTCAGAGGAATACTCACTCATTATGACTGTGTGGAGGGGTGAGAGCGTGACAGGGATGAATATATCATTGCCTGCCCTTTGGTCAGCAGCCATCAGAAGTATAACAGATGGAACTGATGAACTTTGGACACTTTACAAGCTATGGTGTCCAATTATCTTTCATCATGTGCTCATAGGAATGCATAATACTGTAAAAATGAAATGTGACGTAATGTGAAAAAACTGCACCTAAGCAGTTCAGGTGTGTGAATCATACTATCACTCCATAAAGAAGGAAGCGAAAATACTTTTAATGAATTATGTTTTATTGTACAGCCATAAGACCACAACCAAACCAACATAAAGTCCATGAATATTCATGCGTCAGTCATAACAGTATTTTTTCATATGGTGTAATGGTTTTGATATTTACTTCCCAGCAGTGGAAGCATCTGTCTGTTTAACAAGTGAATAATCCAAAATGACAATCATTTCATATGATATTTTATCTGTCTTTGAAAATCCACACTGTGTCAAGAAATGTTACAACAAATGAAAAACTAACAGCTTTACAGAGTATACAGTAAGAATAGTTTAATGGAGATTGCATAACAATACTGTTGCAGCTGCTGTTTAAGTGTTTTTAATGCTGCAATCATAAGAAGAAGTTATCTTTGACAGTAATCCTTGTGATTAACATTGGATTAAAAATAGAAAAATATATATTTTTAAAAAAATTCATTTTTTCCACACATATAAAAGATGATTTAACAGCAATAAATGAAAAATAATTCTCATTACATCAGCAATTGTTGAATAAAACTGACTTTCAAAGCTTTGAAATTAAGATGCTTGAAAGAAGCTCAGTATATGCAGCATGTATTCCAAATCAAACATTCAGTTGTTAATTACTATAAATTTCTTCCAAATAGTTAAGGCTTTGCCAGTCAGACACGTAACCTCACAAGAAATAAGCTCTCAGTAACCTTGACAACTGATGTGTGTTGCCTCAGGCTTTCAGGGAATTACTGAGTAGTTTAATATATTCATTTTTCTTACTAAGGATGACATACGTAAGCCTTCCCATTACACATGTGAGACTGGTGGTCTTTCATGGGATTGCACATTTTCCAGAGCTATCTCTGATCTATTAATCATGATTATTTTAATGAGGTGCACAGTCTGAGCCAAGAGGAGAAGAGGAGGGAAAAAAAGAAAACAAAGATTAATATTGAGTCTTAAGATGTGAAGCTGTGTTGTATATCATTGTGAGTTTTTTTGGTGCTCCAACTAACACAACGCCAACAAATGCCCAGGACACAGAGAGTTCAAGATCTAAGTTTTAGATCAACATTCCCTAGAGCACTTCAAAGACAGAGCACTAAATGAAACAACTAATGCCAACATTACATCTTATAGAAAGCACTACATCATTTGCAGAGATATGATTTCTAAATGTACATATCCACAAACAGAAACAGACCTAACACTGAGATGTTCATATTTTACTTTTTGCCGCCTCCCAACAAAAGATTGCCTTTACTGCAGAATATTTCATAGAGTTAGACTGAAGATGAGCTGTGCACACAAAAATGTATAACGACAAATCAACTACTCCAGTCACTCTAAACCTTGAAATCATCATCTCTTTGCTGCCAATGGTGCACAGATATCAAAGATGAAAAAAAAACATTAGTTTACCTTGATGATTTTGCAGTTTTATAAAATGTATACCTCATTGTGTTTTTCCTCTTAATCAGAAAGGGATTCTTGAGAAAAATGAGAAGCAAATGCAAAGAAAAAAACCAAAGAATTAAATAAAATATTGTTCTTTATAACCTTGATGAATAGACTGAATGGATTGGTATAGCATCTTTCTTGTTTTCTGACCACTCAAAGCACTTTGACCAGTCACATTCACCCATTCACACAAACATTCAGAAACTGACGACAGGCTGCTATTTAAGATGCCTGCTCATCAGGAAGAGCTTATAATTCACACAGCAATGATACAGCCAAGAACTGAACTGCCCACTGACAACTCTACCTCCTCTAACTCCAGACCCACAGAAACTTATTCAGTCTCTCAATATTCTATAACCTTTGAGATAAAATCTTAACATTGTGTAATATTTCCTTTTAGAACTGTCATTTTCTATCTGTTCAAACATGGGGTGAAAAGTACATATGTGGGTTACAATGATCTGTTAAAAATGCAGGCTGCAATTTATGTATCAGACCATCTGAACTAGATTTCCTTATGATCTAGATGGCCATTTAAAACTTCACCAGCTATTGTCATTTTGACTTATCAGTAAACCAAGCTAATGTTAATTATGGTGTTGTTTTGTTAAAATGAAGGAGAATAGCAAGCAGAGGCATCCTGCTTGTCGCATCTAATGTCACAAACAAAGATAAGACTGTCAACCTCGTAGAAGGATTACTTGCAGACTTACGACTCAACTGAACTAGTGGAGGTGGAAGAACCACAGATGAGCGGTGCAGCACCAAATGTACACCCAAATAGACAATCTGCATATTATTTGGCACATTCAGCCTGTAGTGCACCAGGGAGGGGAGTGTGCATTTTGATTTTTTTTAAAAAGAGACAGCCCAACTGCATATATCAATAAAATATACACAATAAAAATATAAAATTTTAATCATTGTTTTTCATTTGTTTAGTCCAAATATGCAACCAAATTTGCCATGCTGACATTTTGTGTCTGGACATATAAGTGTGTATGTAGTTGGACTATGTACTCCGCATGATAATGTTTTCAGTAATCAGCGGGACAGTATCATTTGTCTGTATTTTCTGTTTTATGAAGTGACAACACTGCAGTTAAAGACTGATTAGGTTCAGGCAATTTGCTAGGTTTAGAGAAAGAGCATGGCTTGGTAAAAATGATCACTTTGTTAAGGTTAGCAAAACAGACCATAATCATGATTACAATAACATCATGGTTAAGGTTGAGGGGCAATTGCAGTTACATTTTTGAAAAGCAATTAGGGTTAGAAATGTGGACACACAGTTAGGAATGAACATCAGTCTCCTGTGGGAACATCCACTGTTGGTTCTTAGCTTCCTACCACCCCACCTCCACTAAATGAGGAAAACTGTCAACTGCTATATGTTATCCTGACTGTGCCACTGCTCTGTGTCATAATTACAATGTCTGCTAGATGATACCTGTAACTCAAACATGATATTTTTCTTTGCAAGACAGTCTCCAGTTTTGAATACATTTAGCAATTATTCCCAATTTCAACAACAAAGGTTTTTGGATTTACAGTATCAGTACCATCATACCAAACTAATGATAAGACGATAGTTTCTCAACTAGACAGTTGAACTAGACCTCACAGGTTTCACCTCCCATTTCACAACTCCAATTAATTTGACTCCAACATTTTGAAATATCTGTTAAGTTCAGACATCAGCCATGCATGACTCTCTGAAGGTGGACACAAAAAGGAGCTAAATTAACTATCTTGTTCTCAAATTGGGCTAGTCCTGAGAGTGCCCCATTAAGAAACATTCAATTTCATGTAGAGGTGCATTTAGAGTCTGGAAACCAGCTCTCATATTTTAAATGGAAGACATCAACCGGCAACATTTGCTAGGTATCCTCATCTCTGGTAGCAATGTTTCTCTGAGGACAACAATTTTAGGCCTAACATTGATTTTTGCAGAAGATTTAACCTGATACATCTTTTAATCTTGTTCATCTTTTATTTTACATCAAGAAGAGATACCCGGTACTCATACTCCTCATGTTTCCTGTATAAATGTATTGATTTTTGTTGCAACACAAAATAATACACAGAGAATGATGATCAGTTTGGCTGATGGAGGACTATTGATCATATACCAACTTTTCCTTCCTTACTGAACTGTATCTTCAGACGCCACAGCTTGTCTTATTTAAAGAAAAAAACAACCAAAAAACTAAAGTACCATTGACAACATCAAATTGATGATAACAAAATTTTATGAGTCCATCTAACCCTGCTGTCAAAATCACATCTTGGTGCTTTATATGTGGGTCAGCAGGCTATGCTCATAATTTGTTGATATATTATAGAAACTGACCTTATTAGCCTGCTCCTAGACAGATAACAAACCACAGCTCCAAAATAGCAATGCATATTTGACAGATGGAGTATAGTTGTTATCAAAGTTTCAAAAACAAAGCAGTTTAAAGATGCAGTAGTGGCCTTAGATCACTACAAGACCCACAGCTCCAAAGCCTGCTGACCTGAAAAAGTCTTAATGGTAAACACACTGTAAAGCAGAACTTGAATCCCCATGGTGTGAAACTATTTTTACTTTTTGTGAATGAAACTGGAACATGGCAACATTGCCTTACATGGCAAATGGGGGCTGATAGTGCTAATGATCAAATCATTACATAGAATCACGAAAACAAACCTACTCATGAACAGGTGGTGTTCAAGCTGTGAGAAGTTTTAGAAAGTGAGAATATTAATGCATGAGGCCCAACATGTCTTCTAGTTCATTTTTAGAGACATATTTACCATAAAAAAACATAATAACTGTGTGAGAGACAGAGGATTAGGAAGGCTTGATTTACTTTTATGACAAAATTATGGTCTAAAAATATGATGATGGTGAGGTGTCCCATGGGCTATCTTATTTGCATGCTTT
>JANJYP010027083.1:0-16307 GCA_024605115.1 Rastrelliger brachysoma | reverse complement strand
AACAGCTAACATTAGTTTACCGGTATGTTAGCTTTGTGCGAGAAGGTGCATTACCAACATGAGTTCAGTAGAGAAAAGAGCAAAACTTACAAATGATCTTAAAATCTTTATACCGAGTCCTCCAGAGGTAAGTTTAGAGAAGCACCACGGGCGATATTGTTTCAGTGTTTTACAACTTTTTGATCGATCTGTCAGCTTACTAAACCGGACATGACACAAAGCTAATTGTTCATCCCCCTTTTACTTTGGTATTACTGAAGTTACGCTGTAGGCATTTTGATCCACACACCTGTAATTAGTGGAATCAGCACACACTAACTTACTAACTAGTGGCTATTTTATCTGTCTAGGTCCACAGGAAACGACCATGGATGGAAACTAAACCTTCATTTTCGCTGCATCCACTATACAAGCAGCAGCGTCAGGGAAGTGAAGCAGCTGCAAAAAGTGCGTGCATAAGTATGTTTTTGTTGATTATTTGACAGATGCATGTTAATCATTTCTTTTCAGTGCAATGTATTAAGATTGTCAGCTATTCATTTGTAACCATGNAAGTATGTTTTTGTTGATTATTTGACAGATGCATGTTAATCAGTTCTTTTCAGTGCAATGTATTAAGATTGTCAGCTATTCATTTGTAACCATACACTAACTGTTTGCTCTGTGTTTGCTGTAGGAAATAGGCCGAGTGAAGGACCAGGTAGTAGACCAGGTAAAAACTATGGCAGAGGTCAGAGCCCCTTTCAGGGCAGAAAGGCTGCACAGATTCCTGGGAAGTTCAAGTATTGCAGCAGACTCCGCACACAACACAGTAAAAATCCCAAGAGTCTTCGTGAAACTCTGGTTAAAATTGTATGGTGAGTTGTCCTATTTCCTGTTTTATTATTTTTTTAATTTAGTAATTGCTTACTAATCTCCAAAAATGAGATTATATTAATAATATCATTATTAAATGTTATTTGTTGTGACTTATATTCTCCTATTTTTTATCCTTTTGTTCTTTTTAGCCAGCTTGAGGAGGGGGATGACAGCTGTGCACCAAGTGGCTCTCACAAAATGACAGGAAAGGATGATAGTGAAATGGTGAAACATAATATACACTCAATAACACATTTTATGCTNCAGCTGTGCACCAAGTGGCTCTCACAAAATGACAGGAAAGGATGATAGTGAAATGGTGAAACATAATATACACTCAATAACAATTTTTATGCCGCAGGCCCTGTTTTGTTGTATATGAGCCTATAATGAAGATTATGTTTTGTTTGTTTTGTTGTCTCAGTGATTCTAGTTGCAATGTATGTTTCTTGCTTAGTATGTTAATGTCATGTCAGGCATCTTTGTTTAAAATGCTACTGAGAATTTTTTTTTATATATACTGTCCTGTCAGGTATATGGTCCCTACATCCAGAATGGGATGAACCTGGAGCATGTGGCTGCTTTAGAGGATTCATGGATGAAGAATATTCTGGAACTGGTTCCCCGCCACCTGCAGAGCCTGAGCACATCACTGCAGCTACTGGATGATGAAATTAAAGAGGATTACTTACACAGTGTCAAGACAGCAATATGTATTTATTTAATTACTCTTCAAATCACACATATTTTTAGCATATGACCTTTAAAATCTATACACCATAATCAGGATAATTATGATTCAGGATTAAAATTGAAATGATATTATTATTGTATCATTTTATCCAAGAAATTGTTGAAGACTGTATATTATGTAATGCATGAAAATGTGGTAGTAAATATTTTTTGTTTTAATATCTTTTGTTTGTCATCGTAGTAGAATATACATTCAGAGATTCGATGGAAAGTGAGGAGGAGACGGTGGAAGAACTGCCCCCTCACAGACTTGAGTAAGTCAGAGGGATGTTTCTGAGAATGCTGCATGTTTATGATTTTGCATAAAGTTTATGTGGTCTGTCCACACATAAATTTGTTTCTTCACAGTCCCTCTGTTATCTTTGACTGTCAGAATGGAAGTACTGCCAAAACCATGGAACAAGTCCTTTATACATGCAAGAAAGAAGATGATTGATAAGCTTCACTCCATCAACCCCACTATGCTGCAGGTCCTGTACCTTTGGCATGCCTCTTACAAGTAAGTACAATATAACCCTAACACTTGCAGTACCAGAGAAGTAGTGTAAGATGACTACATACCGTAAATATAGTGAATCTCACCTTAACGGATGACCTACTTGCAGAAAACTACGTCTGATAGATGTGGGGGAGTTCCACAGCAGAGAAGAGTCCATGGAGCTCGCTGTTTTTCAGCAAATTGTCACCAGACATATTGATAATACCAGAGCCATCCTTCTCAATAAGTAAGTCCACATCATCATTGAACAATAAGATGCCTGTGCTCAACTCTGTAACAGTTAATCACAATTGATTGTGGATTTTCACACATTGTATTTCTATGGTCCATGATGTTTAATTGTAGTGAACAAATCATCACTTACTGTGTAACCTTCTAGATGTGTGGTCTCTACCTGCATTTTCTTATTTTGATGTGGTGGGGATGTTTCTGCCTGTCAGTGTTTGTGCAGTGGGTGTGTAGCCCCCAGCTAAAAACACCATGCTGTGTGTGAGGGCAGGACTTTCTAAAAACACAGTGGCATGAATGATGAGTTGGGGAGTAGGGGCCAAACTCTGAATGTTGTGTTTACCAACAACCAAATGCACACTGCACAGTGGGTAGTTCAAAGGACCTTCAGCATTAGTTCCATCTTAGCAATAACACAGAAGGGCCTCTTTAGAAAGCCTGGATGAGTGACTGATGTCGTTCATGATGTGATGATGTTGATGAATTATGATTATTTTGTGCAGTAATAGCATAACAATTCTGATTCCATCTCTGAACCACTTTTTATAGTGCCCTCCTACTTCACTTCCCTCACTGGTATCAACAAACTTTCAATTCTTTATTTGATTTTTTTGGTATTTGCATGTCTACTTTGGGTATTAAATGCATGTTAACACATTAACTGACTATAATCATGAATGTTATTTTGCTGTTTTCAACCCCAGATGGATTCCAGAAGTGCTACAGATTTACTCCCATGGGAGCAGGCGCAGGCTAGTGCCTACTACCAGCAACATGCTAAAGCTACAGTCTTTCTACAACTGTGTGGCTACACTGATGACCTCCCAGCTACAGAACCTTGCAATAGACTCAATGTGGGACTACACACACCTAATTTCCCAAGACCCGGTATGAGAAAGCTTAAAAATTTCAGGAAAATATATTTTAGAAGAGTGGCTGGGAAAAAAGTAATCTCTTTTTAAGTGGCACCCTTTTTGCTTTGTTATTTGCTCTCCACGATCTCAGAAGTCAGAGCGAGCCTACGAGCACCCAGGCTTTGTGCTGCATCTGACCCTGGATGATAGAGAAATCAAGTTCGAACCAGACTTCAGATTGTATGAAGAGGCTCTCCTTAACGTCTTTGAGTTACTGCTCAGGTCCATCAGTACTGTGCCTCGTGTTGAGACCAAATTGTACTCCGAATGGGTAAGAAAAAATGTGTGAGTGTGTGTTTGAGTTTTCTGTGGTTGTTGGTCAAAGACACAGTGACACTGATGACCATGTTCAGGCTTTTTATTTTTTAAGAAGTCCATGAAAAGACTATATTTCTCATTCTCAACAGATTGCTATTCAGAGTTTTTTGTAATTTATTGCATTGTTAATCTAGTGTTCATGAGTGCAGCCTGTATTGGTTCATTCCTGCACTTTGTGATGAATTGAGGGAAAACATAATATCAGTCTATAAATCTGACACAATGTGGAACTTTTTATCATAGTTTTGAATTTTTCTAATGGGTAAATAGTTGGGTAATATCTGACATTCTGTATCAGTCATGGCACATCAGTAATTGTAATGTGCACACATTGTTTATATTTTAGATTTTGGCATCGCTTGGTACATTTTTCCTGCAGTAATGTTGTGAAGATGCCATTATTTGTATTGTAAAATCCCAGCAGTAAACCATGGCATCCATCATGTACTTTTACCACTGAGACTGAAATATAGCCTCCTGCCTTTGTTTGTATCCTACGCCATGTCTTCCCAGCCAAGCACCCTGAGTGGGAGCACCCTGAAGCCTGTCATCCTGCCAGAGATTCTTCAGGCCCAACAGGAGGAGGTCCGGAGTGTGATCTCTGCTGAGTGTGTGAGGCCCAAAGAGTATGTTCACACATATGATAAATATGCAGCACTGGTATCCAGACAAGCAGAAGAAGATGTGGAGCACTTTCTCAGTCAGCAGCACTCCTTCCAGGAAGTTATGGAAGAGGTGATTCACTACCAGCAGCTGGCCAGCCAGATCCAGGACACATCGTGCAAGGTACTTGATTAGCAAGGTCACCAGAAATAATGATCCAGGTGCTCAAAAGAAATATATGTTCAGATTTCTTGAAATTAGACAGAACAAAATCTTAACGTAATTTACCAATCAGAACTGATATGAAGTATTTAAATATACCTGAAATTTAGGTTACAAATATTTCTTAGCCTAATTACAGTAATAAAAATCACTCCCCATAGTACTCTCTCACAAATCCATAAAACCTAATGACTCTGAAAATTAACGGCCCTTAAATCTTGATGTTTACCATGATTATAACTGACTAGGATTATTTGAAAGTCTACTAAATTATAGATATCTCAGTGGACATGTCTCAAATGATGTTAACTGTGCTACTGACTGATACTTTGGGCTTATAGGTGGTACGTCTTGGCATGTTTGAGGTCCAGTCCCATAAGCTCATTCACACTTTATCCAAGCGTGCTCAGGAGCTGCAGGAAAAACTGCTTGTGCGGATGCTACAAGACCATCAGGAAATCAACAAGATGTCAGTGTTACCGTTTCGTCTTTTCTTTCAGAGCAAAATTTTTTTTTTTCAAGTTCATGCAAAACATTTCAAAAGCAAGCAAATTATAAAAAGGAAGCATAGGAATAACAGCAATTTCTATTTAACATACAAATGTGCATAGGGAAGCTATTTCACCTTTCAGACCTTAGTTGAATGAAGATTATGCAAGTCAAAGGAAATTTACAGTACCTTTTTAGATCTTTGTGTTAGCTGCTGTATCGGCCTCTATCCCAATCATGCTTCTTAGCTCCAAGCTCTGACATAATAAGATCGTAAGACTGTGAAACCCTTTGTACATGTCACTGAATTAATGCTCTCTCACTCTCAAAGGCTCTGTAATGAATTTGAGAAGATTGCAGAGAAGGCTCTGAGCACTCCGCCTGACACACAGAAACTGATGGAACTGAAGGTATCTACCCCAAATTCTTGTCACACAGACCAGCTTGGTGCTTTATGCTATGTACAATTAATCATTCCCACCTCTGTCCACAAAGCAGTTACATGTAGGAATGATATTGCACATTAAACAAACTTTGTAAAATAGCTTTGCATTTTTTAATCTTTTAATGTGGAGATAGGTGCTTCTGGTAGAATGGGATATCTTAATTTCATTCCACGCTTCTAGCTCAAACAATAGCCCATTCAAGTCTATTTTTAGCGTGCAGCTTGTCACACAGCAACACAGTAAATATAGTCAGGTAGCGCACCAGGTAAAGTTAAGACTAATTAAGCACTTGTCTTCACTTTACTTTTCAACATAGAAAGTTTCCATAGCTCTCTGAACAATTTGAAACCTGGTAAGTATGAATAATAATATTTTGATATGATGTTGACATTGTTGTGTTTTTTAGTCCCCTGTGTGGGGTTGTGGAGCTTTACAAATAATACCTAAATATTAGTCCATATAAAGCCCAAATATACCAATACTTTTCTCAGATTTGATTCATAGTGTGAAGTGAACTGAACCAGCAAACTTAAAGTCTGCCAATTTGCCATGAAATATAATTAACTAAACATAATTTGTGCATTTTATTAAGTAGTAATTGCTTTCTTTGAATTTGAATGTGAACTAGCATTTCATTATACTTTTTCCCCAGATGTGTCACTTATAGTCAGAACATAATGTACAGAAATATATAAAGGCAGGGCTGAGTGTACAGCAGCAGTGTAAATAGTTTTTTTCTTTGTAGTAGAAACATTACACCAGTCAACTTTATTTTACTTTTTCCTTATCCAGGCCTTTATGGTTAAGGTGGAGACTACAGAGATGACCCTGTTGGAGCAGAGATTGGCAGACTCCAACAAACAATTGTGTTTTCTGATAGACTTTGTCTCACTCTCACCAACGGACATGGAGCTCAACAAACAAACCATCCGATGGCTTCAGCGTATGCCATCCATCTTCAACGAACACCAAAAGATCGTTACTGATAAGACAGAGCAATATCAACGTAGTCTCAAGGTCTCTTCCTCTACTTTTTCTATCAATCTGCTTTTGTTAATTTATCTCTGTTGTGAGTGATCTGGATATTTTTTCCACCAGAACAGTAAAACAATTCAAGTTGTTACTGTGAACCTAAAATGAAAAACTGTTGAGTGCTAGAAAACACAAGTGTGTGTTTCTGTATGTGCACTCATTTCAGATGCGTCTAGAGCACTTTGTGGAAGAACTGGAGAGCTATGCTGCTCAAGTGGAGGAGTTTTCTGCCTTTGGTGAGCTGACGGATCTCAACAAGTACTTAACGAAAGCCCAGGCCCTCAATGCCAAACTGGAGTTAGCCATGGAAAAGGTACATGTGGATGTTATTTTTTTTTCTTGTTTTTAAAAACTCTGGTCCTCTCTGATTGTATAACATCACCTCTATCAACCTCTACAAAATCTATGAAGAGTGAGAGGTGACCAATACTGAAGTTAACTTATGCAAATGGGTACAGGTGCATACTGCCATGATCCAACATATAATTAACCTTTGACAGCACGATTCAAGTTGATAACAATCTTCAATTTTATACACATTTAACCCAACAAATTATATTATTTGATACAGTGATAGAAGGAAAAGAGGTTGTTTGAATTAATGTATGAATGGTGCTTTAGATTGAAAGATGCTTGTATATAGTACAGTGGATTATTCTGCTGTATTTAATGTTGTTTTGTTGTATGCACTGTTAATATTTAACCCTTAGATGGCAGCATTGGCTGTAAAAATCTTATTCAAAGGAGTCCTCCCTACATTGCATCCATTTATTTATCTTCTCCTTGTTTTTCTTTGTTTCTTCTGTTCTTTTTGCCTATTTCTACCATCTCTCAAGATCAATGATTTCAATCTAGAAGAGGAAGCCTATGGCTGGCCTGTTTCCCAGTACCCACAGCGTAAAAAGATCCAGGACAAGCTCACACCCTTCCTGCGCCTCTATGAGACAGCTACTGATTTCCTAAACGAGTACCAGAAGTGGCTCCATGGGCCACTCTCGGGTGTGAACCCAGATAAGGTACCAAAATCTGGAAATGCCTTTGTTACAAAGTTGGACAGTATAAAAAACCAGCAAGAGCTTAACATTGCACTGATCTTACAGCATCTGTGCTGCTTAGAAAAAGATGCTAGAAGTCCTCACCTGTGTTAATTACATGGCTGGAGGACAGAAATCTGATATTAACTGTCAGTTATGTTTGGATACAGTTGTTGGACGTTTATGTTTGTCATTTAAAATAATTTCATGTTTCAAGTCACTCTCAGGTTTATTTAGCAAGCTGTGTGAAAAGTTTATATTCTGGGAATGTGAGAATCAAATCAAATCAACTTTATTTATATAGCACTTTTCATACAAAGCTTGAATGTAAAGATCCATTATTCATAACTACTGGCCTTGTGTTAATTTGCTGTCATTTCATCCAGGCTTTGCAAAGTCCTGAAAAATCGCAGAAATGCTGAAAGATGTCCTAGGAAAAGTTTTTAACACAATCTGTCATAGTCATTAACAACTACAGTTTTTGTGTGTGTGCTTTTCTGAGGAAGTGAAGAAAGCTAAGCGTGAAAAAATGCGGCTTTTTTTTTTATAAAGGCCTGTTGTCAGCAACCACAGTTGTTTTGGGTTAAATCACTAATTTAAGGTAAAGATTATTTTTTAATTTCTCTGTACTTACATGTATTGAAACAAGATTTGTCCTCTGTATTTGACGGATCCTGTACACCAGGAGCAGTGGGCAGCTGCAGTGCAGCGCCTGGGGATCAACTCTAGTTCTTTTGGACAGTGGTTATGGGAACTGATTGGAGTATTAATTACATTAGTATAAATGCTGATATATAATATTTTTGCTATGAGTGTGATAAACATTTATGCATCATTACAGCAAGATAGTGCTGAGAGTGTGTGTAAAGAAGGGTAAAACTGTTCTGCAGTCCTGTGGACCCATGGTAGATGTATGTCTCATAGATAAGTGGTGTAAAGAGAGATCCAAGTTAATCCTTTGTTTGAAATTCTGCATTCTTTGAATGCTTTGAAAGCTTTGAACGCACTCTCTCTCTCTCTTTTACTTTAAACTTTTAATAATGTAAAAAACCTTTTTCAGCTTTCACTCACAGTAATGCACTTCATAGACTTCCCCTCTTTGGGTTTTAGACAATAGAGCAGAGATTTCCTCAGAGCAATGCTCCTTACAAACCTCAGTTTTATGTTAAATGTCCTTTGTTGTCAATGTTTATCACATCTTAAAGACTGAGTATTTCTTCTACTTCATTATAGTCATACTCAGCTGTTGCAGCTACAGTACTACTACTATCACTGTCATTGCTACTGCCATCAACAGAACATCTCCATATTCATCTTAATAACCATGTAACACAACAGCCTACCAGCCATTCAGTAACCACCCTCAACACCAGCAATAACAGCAACTGACTAAAACATCAAAGCACACTTTTGTTTTACTTCTTTACAGTTTATTAAGCGCATAAAAAATGTGTTGCCATGTAGGTCGAAGGGGATGTTGGAAACTACTGGCGAACTCTCTATAAGCTGGAGAAAGGCTTTGGTGACGTACCCAAAGCTCTGAACATAGCCATCACAATGAAGTCAAAGGTTGAGGACTTCAAAGAGCACATTCCTATGGTGCAGGTAAGGACCTAATAGAAAAGTTATATATGTATATATATAGAGAGATTTTATAATATAATTTTAATTGCTTTGTCATTCTATCATACATAGTAATTTATCATTTAAATTAAAATGTCTCTCCATTATGTCTTTTTTCCCCCTCTACTCCTCCCCCTCTCTTGAAAGGTACTCTGCAACCCCGGCCTGCGTGAACGCCACTGGGATGCTATGTCAGAAGTAGCTGGCATCTCCTTGCATCCATCTGAAGACCAGTCCTGCGTGGCTAACTTCATATCCATGCAGCTGGGAGAGCACCTGACCACCTTTGAAGGGATCAGTGAGGCTGCCAGCAAGGAGTACTCCCTGGAGAAGGCCATGGAGAAAATGGCCGGTGAGTGGGGCGACATGGAGTTCAGCCTCCTGGCCTACAGAGAGACAGGCACTTCCATACTGTCGTCTGTGGATGAAGTGCAGATGCTGCTGGACGATCACATTGTGAAGACACAAACCATGAGAGGCTCACCTTTCATTAAGCCTTTTGAGGTGGAGATACGGTAAGATATGCTAGAGAAGTATAGAAGAGATTAGATTGTTCACGTTTTAGTTTAATTTATTTTATTTGCACAGAAAAAAACTAATGCAGTAAAATAAATACATGCAAATTTGTTGATATTAAGAAAGTAAAACAGTAACTAACAAAAGTGAAATGCACAGGAGGAGCCAATAAAACCCATAGGGCTTGTCAGGTGGTCCTCCTGTAAACTTCAGAATATAGTAATACAGACAAATTTATACAAAAGCAGCAAAAACATGTTACAATAAAACAAACTTACCAGATAAATAAAAAGAAAATCACAGTAAATTGTGCAGCTTTCCAAATATATTGGGCTGAATGGATCAGTTTCTGATAGTGAAATGAGTAATTTTGCAGGGATGGTGTGACAACTATTCAGTGAAACAATTTATGCACCATTTTATCGCTGCAGCAGTAGCAATGAAGGTGGCGCCTATGATGGCAGCAATGGTGTTTTTGTAATTACTCTGTCTGCCAGAAGTGTCCTGCCCCCACAGCTTTAAGGAAGCTTTTAGTTTTGTTATTTATTCAACTGGAGGTGAAATGCAAATAATGAGTTTTACAGTATTTGAGTATTTGCACTTGAAGCTACAGTATTTCTGTGTTTGGTCTAACACTCCTGATGTGTGGGTTTTATTGATATTCTGCATTTGGATGGGAAGCATAGCCTAAGTTGACAACACAAACTGCAATAAAATCCAGAAATCCAGTATATGCTACTATATAATTCAAACAGGTGCCGACATATCACAGGAGAACAATACATTCTACAATACATTGTTGAGCTGCAATTCATTACCATTGTGTGCACTGCTATTTTGACAATAGCTGTGCAGCCATGAACCCCAGCAGACAGAGACTCATATTCATACATGCTGAGTGTGCACTTCTGTACAGAATAACTTGACTGCTTGTTATTGCTCCAGCATGTGGATGAAATTTTTTTTCCAATTATTTAGAGGACTCTAATACAAGGTCTATATGAACATTTAAATTCCATTGCTCTGAACTTTACTGACTTACATATTGCTAAAGCGTCCCTCAATATGCTGCCACTCCCTGCAGAGGAGTGGAGTAATGTTGTTAAATCTTGCTCTCATTGGGCCTGAGCTGTAACACTGCAGTTTGTTGAAGAGTCGATCATCAGCTTATACAGACAATGTAAAGACCTGCATTGTCTCTGTCTGTCTGTCCGTCCGTCCGTCCGTCCATCTGTCTGTCTGTCTGTCTGTCTGTCTGTCTGTCTGTCTGTCTGTCTGTCTGTCTGTCTGTCTGTCTGTCTGTCTGTCTGTCTGTCTGTCTGTCTGTCTGTCTGTCTGTCTGTCTGTCTGTCTGTCTCAGAACTGTACTTAAACATTTTTGTGAAAGACATATTATGTAAATTCAGTTTATTACTATAAAGTTTTTATCTCCCTCTGAGTACAGCAAACGATACAATTTCACCATCCTCTATAATTTGAGAGACTATTGTAATATTATGCTGGAGCCAGACACATTTTAAAACAAGATCTCCTGCATTTTTTTTTAAATTGACATAATGGGTATAATTTTAAAGCAGTTACTAAGTTTTCCATAAACTTTTTTGTAATATCACACCATAACTTTGTAATGCCATTATCTACTTTTTGAGGATGTGAGAGGATGATACCACTGTGAGAATAGAAAGTACACTTTATAATGAGCTTCTGTAACCTTTACTGTTTATGGTAACTTTTGATTTGAGGATATCTCCTATTAAATACAAATAACACAAATACAAAAATGATATCATATTTGTGGTTAATTCTAGGGAATGGGAGGAAAAGTTGCTGCTTCTCCAAGAGATCCTGGATGAATGGTTAAAGGTGCAGTCCACCTGGCTTTACCTGGAGCCTATATTCAGCTCCCCAGACATCATGACTCAGATGCCTGAAGAGGGACGCCGTTTCACAACTGTTGACAGAACCTGGAGGGAGACCATGAAACAAGTTTCACTGGTAAGTTGTTTGATTTGATTTTGTTTTCTTCAGAGAGAAACAAGACTATATCAAAACCTAATATATGGCTGGGAGTGTCGACACTCAGCTGAGTCGAATGGTTTAACTTCATCACTCAATGACAAAATCATTCAGTCAGTCAGACACTTGTACGTTTATAGGGCTGGCTCCTGCAGCACCCTCAGTCCATCCAAAAAAAGACTAAAACATTCATGTGGAGGGGTGAGCTCATCTTTTATTGAAAGTAGAGTATTGAACTGGCCGTCTCCTGCTTGACCTTTGCACCCAGAAGATGTCAATGTATAGCAATGCAACAAGTAGTGATAGGGAATAAGATAGTTAAAAATAATTAATATGATTATAAAGATAACCATTTAAACAAAATAATATTAAAAGAATATTATACACAAAAACACAATAAAAAGTAATATTCAAGCATACTCAAATATAAAATTAACATATTAAGCAATTAAAAATTATACAATATAACATAAATATCAGTCTTAACAGGTGTGTCTTTAAAAGCTCTTTAAAATGGGTTCAAAATAATAAGTCATTAGGTATTAACCAGTACAATGAAACAAAAAAAAACAAAACACTGGTTGACTAAAGGTTTGTCACTGTGTTTGGTACATCACTGTTATATTTTGTGCAGGAATTTACTAAGATAATGGTTGACATATTTTAATAATTTCTAATTAAAATGATCCTTTTGTAACTGTGCTAATAAGAAGCAATAGTTGGAAATAACAGCATGGTGCAAGCCTGATGAGAAACTGTGTTGGTCAATTTAGAGAAATGCTGGATGCTTGTTCAAAGGCAGTAGATAAGGTAAAGCTGAAAAGGACTCATTATTTTTAAGAATGTAGGCTCAAAGCAGCCATTTCTGCATTATTTTCTTCTTTTTCTCTCTCCTTTTTTCTTATATCTCATTATTTGTAACACCGGATTCCTGTGGCTTGGGCTGAAAATATAGATTGGAAACACATATACAGTACGTGCAAAAATGTGCAACAGTGAGAGTGACAGAAGGTGAGGCAGGATGGAAAATAAGAGGAGCGGAAAGATACAGTACAAGCAGAGATATAGGACAGGATAGGACAGGAACAACACTGCAGAGAGGGGAGGAAATAAGGAGGAAAAGAATAGAGAGCAAGATAGAAACAACACAACAAGGATAGAAAGTGAGTGTTGCACCAGCATCCTCAAAGAGTTTCCAAAGGGTAATTGGCGTCCTCAGTAGACCTGAAATGAGACACATCAATTTCAGGCAGTGTCCTCCAGAAAGCCCAGCCTGACTGCACCATCAAATAGAAATTATGGATTTTGTCTGGAAGGGGCAGGGCTGTACTGAGCCACAAAGAAAATGAGGTCGCCAAGGGACAGAGAGCCTGCACACACAGATACAGAACGCGTACTGTCTTGTCCACTCTACGTTGTACACACAGTGTTATGGAGCATTTGGTACACATGTTAGTACAGTTATTTTTTTACATTAGGGTGCACATGCTTGTCTGTTTAATGGTGTGTATACATGTACGGGCAAAACACTGCTAGTCCCCAAGATGAGTTTGTCTTAACCAACTGTCTCAATTTTGTGCTCATATTTGTATTTAACAACTTTCAAGAAAATAGGCCCCTCTTTCTTTTAATCGTTTAAAAAGCTTTCTAAATTTTTATGAAGGCTGTGATACAGTAGAACTAGACAAAGACTAAATTATTATTTCAGTAAAAGACCTGTATAACACAGTACTGGTTCAGAGTAGGGCTGGGTGATATGGGCAGAATCAAATATTATCATATTTTTGACTAAATACCTCTATTGATATTTTGACAATATTGTAGGGATGACTGTTGGTACTTTCACAAAATATTTACCCATTGAGATTTTTGATAAATAAACATTAATAATGTGGATATAATGACTAAATGTATAAAGGCAGATAATAGAGCAGTCTCTATTACATTTTTACTGTAATACAGCCTTTAAAAGCAGGAGAAATGTATTCCATATTATTCTAAATCTATAAAGTATCTCAATATTGATATGATGTTGACTTATTACCCAGCCTGGGTAAAGAAGTGAATGTGAATCTAATTATGAATGCAAATATGAATAGTTTGTAAGGGTTAAGCATGGCTGTGTCACAAGAGAGTTTCTTGATGTGTAGTATGTTACTCTTCCATATTTGTATTGTGTTAAACCTGGTGAGCCTTTGCACAGCTGCTTAGTTACGCTAATGGGCTTGACAATTGAAGAGGATTTTACCTGCTGTTTGAATGTAATCATCAAGTAAATAAGCTGTTTAATGTTGGCATTTTCTTATTCGCTAAGTTAATTATGTAGTTTCAGGGCCCTGAAGACAGTCAAACATTTTTGTAAATTAAATAGGTAAGCAAGCAAGTAAGAATAGTTTATTTATAGTATAGCCTTCAGAGACACCAGTCAAAGTGCTTCACTGTCACAGTTGTATCATAAAATACCACATGGTACCTAAATTCCTGTCTAAATAAATGGGGTTTTAAGTGCTTTTTAAAAGAGTCCAGACTTATTTGGAAACTATTCCAAAGCTTAGGTCCCCATTAGTCTTATAATGTTATTGAGGGACAATTAAAAGAACTTTGTTAGGATTATCGTAAACCTTAGCTCATGGTATGGTGATGCTGATCGTCCCACATATAATGTCTGGCCATGTAGTGCTCTGTATGTGAGTACCGAGATTTTAAAATGATCTCTAAAATTAGCTGGAAGCCAGTGCAGAGAAGTTAAAATAGGTGTTACATGTGACCATCTGTTGAATCATGTTATGCACCTCGCAGCAGCATTTTGATTGATTTGTAAAGGGGCCAAGTAAGATTTATTATGGTAGGTAAAAAAGAGTCACAGTAGTCTAAATGTGATGAGATAAAAGCATCTACTAATATTGTCAAATTGGTTTAATACAGGAAGTTCAGCATTTGTTATGCTGTGTAAAGGATATTGCATTTTCTCTGTTATGGTTTTTAAAAGGCATTATATTTGATTTCAAAAAGTGTGTAGCAACCCTTGTTTGAATGTCAGTTCACCCATCACATTATGCTTTGCTTAACTCAATCTCTTGAAGCCTCACAAGAATACATTAAAGACCCTTCGAGAAAGCAATTCATCAAAACATGTTTAAATTTCACATTCATGTTTTTAGGGTATCTCAGCAGCTGCGTTAGGACTTAATTAAAATGTACTGTAGGTGTGTCAAAATTTGTATCATCAAATCAACACATGAATGAATATGATTATGAGGCAGTACTTATGATCTCTTGGTTTCTCGCAGTGTGTAAAAGCAACAGTGCTAATTCACCATTTCATGTAGGCTGTAAGATACAGAGTGAAGCCTCTCCATTGCATTGGATGGATCTGTATCAAAATCTGACAAACAACGCATCCCCTCACCTTGTCCATAGCATTGATCAGCAGTGCATGAAATTGGAATCAACTCTGCTCCATACAACCACACAACAATTGAGTGGGGAAAAAAAGGAAAGAAAAACAAGCTACAGTGCACCTCTCCTACCCACAAATCACATACAGTGCCAGTCAAATGTTTGGACACACTTTCACATCCACTTGAATGAGAAAGTGTGTCTAAAAATTTGACTGGTGTAAGGACTTAATTTGTTTTCCCATACTGTTGCGATCAAATCAACCACTGGGAGCTGCTCAAGATCCACTGATGCTCCAGTAAATTACAAACTCCTCATGCCAGCTTCATTTTCCTTCACTCCACTCCATTTTTTATTTACTACCTGCTGTAGAGTGTCATTTATCTACTATTGCATACGCAATTGCAGATAAAAACATGACCGAATCAATTTAAAAGACTTATTTCTGTGAACCTGTTCCTTTTAACTATGCAGCGCACCGCACTTTTGCCCCCTCTAATGAACTGAGGAAGGGAGAAACAATTGAACCTCTGAGCTCATGGAGAAGATGATTGACATATTGTTTACTAATAGAATGATGGATTCACCCAATAATAACAAAATAATAGTCAGTGAAAAATAACTCACTTAATATTACACTCCCACTCATGCACATATAATATTCTGCAGAGCGTGCCTTGAACACACTGAGGTATTTATTGTTGTGGATATGTGGTGTGTACTTTATTTTACGTTACATTTTTTTTTCTCCGACACAGCTTGCAGAGCTGCTATATCAGCTGTGGACAGTTTCTGGCCCCTATTGAGGCCATCTGTTTAGTGCATAAAAACTGCATTATCACACATAATACATGCATTAGAGCATTATTATCCCTTCAGTGTGCTCATGAATAGCTTCCCGCTGGCAGACTGAATATAAAAATAGCCCTCTTATTACATTGCCTCTTAAGGAATGGGCCAAAATTACAAGTCTGATGAAAATTTATGAAATGCTAGAATCCATGTTCATCAATCAGACACTCTTAGCCAGTATAATTATATGGCTCATTGAAATACAATCAAATCAGGCTTTTTGTCTGTGTATCTTCTGCTTTGGGTTGGTTAATGAGTCTGATCATTTGATTTAACGTGAAGTAAAGTCTGTTCTACTGGCTGTTGCATTCTAAAAAAGTCAAAAATAGTTTTAATCTCTCATTTTTACCATTTCTTCATTGCTTGGTCTGGAGGGTGAGACCTGAGGAGATAAAGTCACCTTGGCATGAGTCAAGAGCCACTGCTTCCACTTCAGTCATCATAAGAAATCAATAGCAATCATGAGAGATAAATATATATATATATATATATATATATATATATA